>RJWK010000295.1:0-41258 GCA_004363435.1 Platanista minor
AAGTCAGAAAGAGAAAGACAAATACCATAAGCTAACACATATATATGGAATCTAAGAAAAAAAAAGTGAAGAACCTAGGGGCAGGACGGGAATAAAGACACAGACCTACTAGAGAATGGACTTGAGGATATGGGGAGGGGGAAGGTTAAGCTGTGACAAAGTGAGAGAGTGGCACGGACATATATACACTACCAAACGTTAAATAGATAGCTAGTGGAAGCAGCCGCATATCAGAGGGAGATCAGCTCGGTGCTCTGTGACCACCTGGATGGGTGGGATAGGGAGGGTGGGAGGGAGGGAGACGCAAGAGGGAGAAGATATGGGAACATATGCATATGTATAACTGATTCACTTTGTTATAAAGCAGAAACTAACACACCATTGTAAAGCAATTATACTCCAATAAAGATGAAAAAAATAATAATAAATAAATAAATAAATTTCTGTTCCTGCCGCTATTCAGAGTTTGGGTAGCACTTTTAATTATAGCAGTGCAACAAGAAATGAATGCCCATAAGGCATCATTACTGGTTCCATTTTTAACATCCTGAGAGGTGGGCATGGATGGTTCAGGAGGGGCCAGTAAGTGGGATCCTAGCCTTCCCTGTCTTCAGATTTCCAACCTGCTGCCCATCACTTTGGCCAGTCTTGTTGCTTCCAGCCACAACGGAGGACCAAGCTGGCCTTGATTAGCACCTGCGCCCATTCCTAGGCTGGCACGTGGTCATGAAGCTCAAGAATCGGGGTGCCGGGCAGGGACTTCTGCTTCCCTAGAAAAGAAGGGGTTACCATAATAGGATATTTCAACTGTCCCTCCAGATCTAAGATTTTATAGCCAGACAGACATGGGTCTGATGTCCCCGCACTCTTCTCTAGAAGGATCTAATCACAAAGATTGAGAAGACAGCTGGATACTGAAGAAGCTCAGGGTGGTCTAGGGTCCAGCCACCTACCCAAGGTCTGTCACAGTATCATAAGCTGCGCAACCACTCGTCCTAAATATATAAGTCAAAGCCAGAGCTTAAAACTGTTCTTCCCATCCAGTTGAAGAAAGTCAGGAGGGTGATTTATGTCACCCCAGGTCATCTAGTTTGCTACAATGCTCGACCGTTCTCCCCGACAAATTTTGGGGTTTGCCTTTGCTTAATTGAGTTTGGCAGTTGGCGTGCAACCGTTTAAAAAATGTACTGAAATGTAAACCTTGAAAAAAAAGATTATCCGATGAATTTAACCAAAGTGCCAACCAAAGCGCAACTGTTCCCTATGGACCTGTTACAACACTGGAGGTTCCCTCTGGATTGCTGGAGAATAAGCGAAGGAATGCAGCACAATATTTACCAGCTAAGCAAGTGTAGTCTAATATGTACAGAATGTTTGTCCAGAGTCACATCTGTGTCCTGTGACCACCAAAGCCCGGAACTGGTTACAATTAATGAGTAAATAAAAGCAAAAACCACTGAATGCGTAAGATACAAACAGTGGCCAGCCAGGAACACTAACTAGTCTATCCTTCAGAAACACAGAACAAAACAAGAATCTGAGACCACTCTGCCTTTGCTGGGTGCTCAGTTGCCTTAGAGGAAAGAAAAATATAACCAAAATACGACGCAGTCAGCAACTGACTTCAGGTGCCATCTGCATGGATTCCTGGCACTATTAATTTGCAATTAACACGGGCCGTATGTTTTATTCCCTGCAACTCGCTGTCTGAAGTCTGAGGGAGGGGGGTTAGCGGAAGGGAACATGCAGGTGGGTGGTGAGTCTTCTCCGAAACAGATAATTCTGCTTTTCGATCTTGAATCACTGATATGTAAGCCGCTCTCTCAGACTAATAAAAGGTCATTGTTGAAGGGAAATGGAATATTTCCATCATGCCATTGTGTGAAGCAACTCCTCCAGCATGTGGTGGTACATTACAGAGATGAGCCTTGTGCCACGAGGCAGGCTGGCAATCTTTATTTACATCAGACTCGATCCACTTTGAAATTCCAATGTGCTGGGCAAACTCCTAAATTCTTGAAATGGGCAGAAGGGAGCAAAATCTGCTGAAAGTCTGTGGGCACTAGAATAGAGCAAAGAGAAAGAGTTCTAGATTTGGTCGTCCCTGGCTTCTGATCTGGGGGTCTGCCCCTCAAAGCTGTGTGACCTATGGCGAGTTACTCAACCTCTCTGTGCCTCAATTTCCTTAATCATGAAATTTTTTTTAAGGCTTATTGTAAGGATAATTATTAAATGAGATAATTGTGAAGTGTCTGGCACAAAAGTTGGGTACTTTGCTAGATACTTATTTGGTGTCTCAAAGTATTTCAGCCAATTATCAAGCAGCCACTTTTTGGTAAGAACAATGCTATTTGTACCCAATTTACTGAAAAAGAAGTTAAAGTCCAAGTAGCTTTCTCACACTGCTACACTGCCCATGGAAAATCTTGGTTGATCAAAAATGGAGAGTGACTTTCCTTGGCCAACTCTCTAGGACAAGTCATTTCAGAATCAAAAGGCAGAGGTAATTCCCATGGCAAAAGTCCGTTGATCAGAAGGGCTGACTGACTTACCTTGTTCTCAAAGAGAACAAAACGACGTTGGGGTGACCAGGTTATGTAGTGAATTCAGCTGGTGGGTGACATAGAAGTAACAGATTGAAAGAAACTGACCTTTACTGGTTTAACCTTTGATAATATACATAGCAACAGACATCTGCTAGAGTTGATTGAAGGCTGATGTCTAGCAAAACAGTTAATCAATAGTGGGCTAGAAAATTGGAGCCTCTTCCAGAGCAGCAACCAGAGTTATTTAATAAAGCCAAAATAAATAATAATGCCAACAAAAAGCATAGGTACTCATCACATATTCTCTCACTGCCTTGTAGCCACGTCAGCAGATTAGCAGGAACTCTGAATGTTTAAACGAAAAGTCTCCGTGACACTCAGGAAGATACAACTTCCTCTAAAGCTGGTAAAGAAATGCAGGTGCTTCTGCATCGTCCAGAAACTCTGCCACTTACAGAAAGAGCATTTCATGGTCGCTGGAGGCCAGGACACAACTCCCTTGAACACCCGCTCCCGGGCCAAGACCTAGGGGCATGACTCATCCGGAGGGAACAAGGCAATTTTCTGTGGGGAAGACGTGTCTCCACCCCAGATGTTAGCCAAGTTCTGCTTAATTAAGTAAAGTTCTGTGAGCCTGAACACGTACTAGCAAATGCTTTCAGTTCTCCTTTAAAAACTGTGGGAAAAAGAATGATAGACGTGGGGGAGGGATTGTACACTCACAACCTTGCTTGACTGGAAGGCAGTTGATGAATTTCAATGATTTGCACAAAGATAAATTGATCAGGAAGTTACCCTTAATTTTATACAAGGATTTCACACTTCACACAAAGGTCAATGTAACTCAAGATGTGTTTATTGATCATCCACCGTGTCTAAGAAGATTCTAAAAAAAATGTTTGGAGCTAGCAAGTGGGAAGGTAGGAAGTTGTTATAAAAGGAAATGGACAAAAATGTCAATGAAAGCATTCCTTCCCTGATAAGCTTTCAATTTTGTATGAGAATCTGCCATGGCAACCGTTATAAAGGTAAAATAAATACGAGCTAAGGAAAAGGTTAAGACACTTTCTGTAGACAGGTAGAGGAAGAAACAATTAATTCTCGCTAGAAAAAAAATTGGAGTGGCTTCACAGAGACCAGATTATAAATAATGCCTCTAAGAACATGTCCGTGATTTACACTAGCACGTGATTATAAATACGTAAATCGCATACAACTTTTTCAGGCACAACTTAACTGCTTAAAACAAAGTATAGGTTTACCAGGTGTTACAGATTTTGAATTATGTTCCCGCAGAAGATATGTGGGAGTCCTAGCCCCTAGTTAGGACTCAGAATGTGACCTTATTTGGAAATAGGGTCTTTATAGAAGTCATCAAGTTAAAATGAGGTCATTAGGGTGGGCTCCAATGCAGTATGACTATGTCTTTATAAAAAGGGGAAATCTGGACAGAGGTGCCCAGAGGGAAGACTGTGAAAAGACACAGGGAGAACCCCATGGGAAGATAAAGGCAGAGATCAGGATGATGCTTCTATAAGCCAAGGATCACCAAAGATTGCATGCAAACCACCAGAAGGCAGGGGAGCAGCCTGGAACAGATTCTCCCTCACATCCTTCAGAAGCACCAACCCCACCTACACAATGATCGCAGACTTCCAGCCTCCAGAACTGTGAAACCATATATTTCTGTACTTTAAGACACTCATTCTGTGGCACTTTGTTATGGCGGTCTAGAACACCAGCGCACCAGGTTTGCCACTTCAGAAGACGTTCTCCTGGGGCCTAGGGTCTAGACCCGTATTCTCCAAAGATGCACGTGGAGACTCATTGAGGTCGAGGAAGAAAGCTCTAGGACTCCTCTGTATCTCGTTAGTTTAAGACTTCTATTTTGGCATATATTTTAAAAGCATTATATTTAACACAATGATACAGCATATAAGTTATAAATAAACTATTATATGTACATAGGATCCTTTGTTCAAAAATAATTTTCTAGTAGTGATACAAAATGTAAACAATATACAACTGTTAAAACTGATCAAAGTCTGGATAATCATAGAAAGAAAATGAAATCTCTTATTCCCCTAAATTTCTCATGGGTAAAATACAGTCCCAAAAGGCAAAGTGATGTGGCTTTAACTACCATGAAATGATAGTAATGATACTGTGATGATAGCGATCATCGGAAGACTGACCTTCACAGAAGTTTACAGTTTCTGAGTGTGTTCCTGTGACTCAAGGAAGATGAGGAATAGCTCTTGCCAAGGGTTTTCTTTTCTCATCTAAAGGTGAGGAGCCCAGGGCTGTAGACTCACACTGCACTGTTTCAAGAGCCACATTTTTCCATTTCTCCCCCCTATGCCTTCCAAACAGCCAGCACCTAGCAGACGTTGAACAAATCTGGGGGTCTTTTGTTGAATAAAAGCCCTATTTTTAGCCACTGCTTCCTTTCTTTGGGTTGGTCTCACGGCCCATTTAGAAGGATCACTTCCACCACCCACCTGTCCAGATCCAGACCCTAATTATACCAACAAATGGAGGCCACATCTCCTGACTGGGATTTCCATGAACCTCTCTGAACCCACTGTCTGGGACCAAAAATTTAGCATTTAATGATGACCTGGCTAAACTACAACTGAATGTGTCATGTGGATCTAGCCCACTTTCTGCTAGGTCACAATTGTGCTCCTTGAGGCCATGGCCAATGCTTTATACTTCCTGGAGCCCCAAAGTGCTTGGCCCTGTGATGAGCTAAGGTTAACCTTGTTGATCAAGGTGAGTGCCCATGAGAACACCAGAGTATTTCTCTTCAGGTGTCGAAGGAGCTCAGACTTTGGTGTCAGATTGAGCTAGATTCCAATTGTGAGTCTGACACTAATTTCATGACCTTGAGGAAGATGTTCAACTTTTCTGAGCCTCCGTTTCCTTACCTGTACAATGGGTATAACAGCATCACACCCCTCAGTCATGAGAGGATTAATGAGCTCATGCATAAAAGCCTGTCTGGTTCACAGTAACTGTTCAATCAACGTCCAATACATACTTTTGACTCTATTTCCAATTCCATTACTTATTCTCATTCCTTCTAGCCAATGTTCCTTTCCCACTGGTCACTACTCATTTTCTACACACATCATTGTTCAGAACACTATGGTGTCACATTATGGAAGTACACTTTTTTTTTAAAAAAAGAAGGAATCAGTGTTTGAACGTTACTGTGTTCTTTCTCATGGCTCCTTTCCAATTTAATGATGGCACAGCTGACGGAAACAAAAGATCTGTGTGTCACCCGACATAATTATAACATCTTTTTCCATTATGCCTCCAAATTATTGAGGGACAGTTGGTTCAACTCATATTGGGTACTCAGAGATGACTGGGTTCATGTCTGTCTTCTCAGAGCCTTTTAATACAGGGGAGTACATTAGAAGTCAGCAAGATCGGGAAGGTCAATTCAACACGATCTATCCAAGTCAATGGCAGGGCCAGGCAATGACGGTGGGCAGAGCAGAAGACAGAAGAGAGGAAATAGGAGCTCTGGTCCCAGCCACCAAGAAGCCAAGACAACATTAATATCTGAGCCATCACTTTCCTTCTGGAGCCATCAGTTTCCTTGTAATACTGGGGCTCCAGGCTCTCTAAGAAAACTAATGAAAAGTCTAAGTTCTTGTGTGCTTTTCCTGATTCACCCATGATTCTCTGGCCATGGACCTTAGGCCTGTGGTTCAGTTACAGGCAAGCTGAGCTGTGCTTCCAGAAGCTGTTGTATACAAAAGTGGCCACATTGCCTAGTTTCCCTATTCAGATGGTTTCTACCCCTACCATTAACATCCTGGAACTCATGACTGAGTGTGGAAGGAGTGGAGGGTGTACCCTTTGTTTTCAGATCATTGTGTCAATGTAATCACTTTCTGCAAAATCCCATTGCAAACTGGAGTGTATTGAATGTCCCCTTAAAGAGGCTGCCTTCACAAATGTCCTGTGAATTTAACATAAACAGAACCAAACTGGGTGTTTTTTCAACACTGTTTTGGGCCACTTCATTATTTCAGAATATAAGCAAACTGAATTAGCTCCAAAAGATATAAATAAAAAGTCTTAGATCAGACAACTGAACAGATAGTGAGTATATACTCTAAGCTAGATGCCAGGGAATCAAAAATATGAATTAGGCATAACTGAAGCTTAATGTAAAGAAAAAGTGAAGCAACAGACTTCAAGGTGCTTAGCAGAGTATTCACCAAGTTAGAGTGTTCAACACCTCATCCCTGTTCTTTCCTCCCCTTGGGAAATAGATGGGCTACAACTCATCATTTCTTCCTCGGCTGGTGTTCTTCTGTGGTGTGAACCCTGTGCTAGGAGAGACAAAGGAAGAAGAGGCACAGTAGGGGACAAGAGACCTCAGATAGCCAGAGGGACACCATGGGGTTCAAGTGCAGAACATTGAAAGCTGAGGACGCAAACGAAGCCACGCGGAGCACTGCTTTGCTCTCATTTCCCCTTTGGGGCATCACCAACAGCTCCTGATGACTTCCTAAGCCTGTGTCGGGCTGGGGGCTGGCTGCGGAGGAAGAACCCTCCACACTGCAGGGCTGTCAGGACTCACAACATTCTGAACATAGACAGCAGCCTACCAGGCAGCCCAGAAGGGTTCAGGAGCGACTTGAACAAACCTCTGATTGAGGGAAGCCGGCCAGAGCACACACACCATTGGGCAGCCCCCGGAAAGGGCTCCTGCTGGCCCCAGTGTCACTGTGGTTGTCACAACACCCTGACACCTCTCCCTCTGCACCCCCAGGCTTCACCCCTTTACACCGTGAACGTCCATGGAGGAGAAAACAATTGTTGGGGGAAGATTGAAAACACCCCTCTAGCTTCTGGCCAGAGCATTTGCATTTTTGGAAGAGGTTCTTATTTCTTTTTAAAGCTCAGAGTGAGAAGCTTTTAGAAAAGCTAAAAATATCTGTTAAAGAAGAGAAAGAAAGAAAGAAAAAAAAAGAAAACAACCCATCCAGCTTTCCCTTCTTTCGGAGTAAAAGTCTCAGGACCCACAGAGGAGCAGAGTCAGCTTTCCCACCCTCTTCTCTCCAGGCACAGGGCAGGGAAAAGGTCATCAGGGCCGGGGTCTTCCAGAAACAAAGGTACACAGAGATAAAGATAAAAGAAACCCAAGCTCACAGTATGTAATCATAGCAGTTGAAAGCTGAAAATGGTCTGTAGAGTTAACACTAATGCCTCATTTTACAACTAAGGACACTAAGACGCTGGCCGATGAAACAGCTTGCTGGGAACCACAGCACCGAGTCCCAGCAGCTGAGACAAGAGCCCAGCGGGAGCCCCTCGGCTGCCCAGGGTGTCCCCAGACCCCTCCCCACCAGCACCCCACTTTTACCTACACCCCAGAAATGAATCTTGGGAATCTGGTCCATCCACTGCCCATTCGGGGACACCTGACTCAGGATGGGCTGAGATTCCTCCAGCTGTCCAGGCAAGCACCCATGACTCTGCAATCTGGGGCCCGGCTTCCAGAACTCACTGAAACACCAACACGCTACAAGGGAGTTTCCACCAAGGACGTGGAGTATCAATAAGGAAGTCACTGACTCACTCAGGAATAGAAGAATTTCATTCTCAATGGACTTCAGCGCTAGGAGGCCATGCCCTCCATTCAAGAGAAGAGAAACAGGCCTCGAAGGGGCTACGATTTGTCCAGCAACACCTGAGGTCAGCGCAGGGCTGGACAGCACTGCCTTCACCATGCTGCCGGTCCCACCAGGCCACGCTGCCACTGTTGTGCTTTTTCCTTTGTTTTTGTCATGCAACGTTTCAACCAGTGCCGTTGATTGAGCTCCTATTATGCTCCAGGCACAGTTCCTGGCACGGAGGATACAACACAGAGAAAGATGGATAAGATGGATGAGATTCCTCCTATGGGGACCTTACATCCCACTGACCACTCCCCACCCCGAATGACCCCATATGGCCCACATCTTCCCATTCACTCCATTTTACAGATGAAAAAAGAGAGGCTTAAGGAAATTACTTAACATGCAGCTGTTACTTCAGGACTTCTTATTTATGTTAAAAACCAAAAAACCAAAAGGCTAAAAATTAGTTAATATGGGAAAGGAATTTCACCCTTGCATGTCTGCTGGAGACTGTATCTCCAGGATAAGGTGGCCAGACTTACCAAATCCAGGAAGCCATTTACATTTGAATTTTAGATAAATAAAAATTTTTCTAATGTAAGTATATCTCAAATATTGCATGGGACACACTTATACTGAAATATTATTTGTTGTCTATCTGAAATTCAGATTTAACTGACCTTCTGCATTTTTTCTGGCTACCCTATTCTAGTAAATGATCATATCCCAAACTGAAGACTATAGCCGTCTTATGTTATTAGGAGCAAATTCCTAGACAGTGCCTTTGAATTACTACATTGGATTGGGCTCTTGTGCTCAGTTTTCCTGCAAGAGTCACTTATGTAACAGGACTAACAAGCAGAAGGTCCACAGTGCAAAAGATAAAGACAGATGAGTTTTCTAGACCTCCAGAAAATGGCTCTTCCTAACTGCCTAACAATAAGTCTATCTGTCCAGCCTGGCACTGCACCGGAGATTTTTCAGTGCATTTAGAGGCTGTGATGTCTTGGTTCTCATAACCACCGCATAGGAGAAAAGGGCTTGGTATTAGTCAGTTTTCAGGCAGACAAGACAAGCACTCACAGTGGTAATTACTGGAGGTCCCATGGCAAAGGTCAGGGTTGGGAGCCACATAATTCAGCTTCTATGCTGATGTGTCCTTAGTGCTGCTATGGTGAAAGTTTATTCTTAGCTTTCAATCTCTCATATCTAAAGTCTGCAATTTAAAAATGCCAGGGAATGAGTGGTGAGCTGAATAATTAAAATAATCCTCTTTTATAAAATCACACCCTAAGGAAAAACAGGTCTTCAGAAAGCTGGGATCCTGGCCCTGCGTTCAGCTGACCTCACTCAGTAAGGTGAGGAGGGGGGTGGACCAAGGAGCCCCCAGCCAAGATTCCATGTGTGTGCTATGGACTAAAGGTTTGCATCCCCCAAATTCATGTTGAAGCCTCACCCCAAAAGCGATGGTATTAGGAGGCGGGGTTTATTAGGTCATGAGAGTGGAGCCCCATGAATGGGCTCAGTACCCCTATAAAGTGGGCCCAGAGAGCTCTCTTGCCTTCCCCACCAGGAGAAGACACAGCAAGAAGAAGCCCTCTGTGATCCAGGAAGCAAGCTCTCACCAGACACCGAATCTGTGGGAGCCTTGATCTTGGACTTCCAGCCTCAGAACTGTGAGAAATGAATGCTGTGGAAGCCCCTTGGTGTTTCTGTTGTCGCAGCCCCGAGCTGACTGAGGCAGACGCCCCTTGGCCACCTTCTGCATGAGGGCTCCGTCTTTGGTTGCCGTCCTTGCGGGTCTGTTCCTTCTTTGCCCCATCCTCAGAAACATGAGCGAGCAGCTGCCCACCCCCTGCTGAGCATAACAGCTCCACACATTTGCAGCAGACAGTCGTTTAAAGTCCCGCCACCTCGTGATCTTCTGAAGCATCCAAGCGAGGTACTAGCAAACTGTCACACTGCCGACACCAAGAGGAATGCACAAGAATGAGAGATAGGTGAATAAAGCCCCTTCCTCTTTTCCAGCCTCACCACAAGCACTAAGACCTTCAGTGCTGAAAGGAAAAAAAACATCACTTCTCTATTGTTTAAGGGCTTAACAGTTCTTAACAGCTCTAAAGTCTTAAGTTCCCAGGACTTAACAGTGACTAACTCCACACTTGTTAGCCTGCCTCCCCATCTTGTCCCATGAGGAAAGGTCAGGAGAGGCCAAGCAATGGGGTTAGTGCCCCATAAAGAGACTCCAGAGAGTTCTCTTTTTCTTTCCACCAGTGAAGACACAGTTACTGCTCTGAGGGGACAGCATCGGAGGCAACCTCTCAGAAACCACATTAAAGCCCACTGTGCCACCCACTGGCCCCCGGGTGGACCGGGCAGGAGCAGCCAGTAGTCACTCCCAGGACACCCTGTGACCCCAGCTGGTAAGCAGAGGCCAAGCTGGCAGGTCCTCCTCCCCTGCCCACCGAAACACAGCCTCACGTCCAACAGATGCATCTGGAACCTCAAACTTAGGAAGAAAGAAAGAGGAAAGGCAAGGAAAGAGTAATTGTTCGTATCAATAAGCCATGGATCCATCCGTTCAGTGTCACGACTTATCCTACACAAGTCCTTCAAGGCAGGCCTAGTGCATGGCCTGTACACACACACAGATGCACACACACACAGAGCCAACTTAATCCCTGTATCACTGGCTGCCACTGGTTTCCTAAGAACCTTACCAGGGCATGTCCCGACTTCAATAAGGACTTGTTAATGGTTTTACATTTCTCCCCAGTATTAGAGGCCATTCTTGTGATTCTTATCTTCTAATGAAATCAATAACTTCAGGAGACAGCCCGAGATAGCGCAGAGGCAATGCCTGAGCCAAGGGCACTGCAGGCTTTTCTGCTAAACCATAAATAATCATCCTGAAACGATTACCAAACCTTGACTTTTGCTTAGAAAGATGAAGCTGTGGGTCTCCTGGCAAAAGAAAATTTCTCCCCATTTTACTTGAAAAAAAAAGAATAATGCGCCTCATATAGTTGTGATTTTGCTAACGTTGAAAACTCCATCTCTCACTGAAAACTCTATTCACTTGCCTTTTATGAGCCTGTACGAGCAGCTCGTAGCGTTTCATCTTTCCGTCCCTGTGTAAAGTGTGTTTCTAGCAATAAACACCCCAGGTGAGTGGTTGTTTTAGTTACCCCACACTTTTGCCTTGATCTTTAAAACCACTCTATATATTTAGTTACTTATTTCTTCCTAATCCTCCCCAGCTCGGGACAAATCTGACCCATCACCACTAGCCACCAGTGCTTTTAAAAAGCTCGTTAACACGGCCCCACCTGCCATCCCATTGCCTTCCCACTGACCGCCCTGGGCTTCGGCCACAGCGATCCTGCCTTTTGATACACAGAGACCCGCCCCCGCTGCAGTCCCGCCCACACGTCCAGGCCAGGACACTCTCACTCACCCCCCAGACCGAGTTCAGCTGCCACCTCCTCAGGGATCCTTCCTTGGTCTCCCTGCGGGCTCACTCCCCTTTTTATACCCTTCATAGCTCTGTGCACCCTTCCTTTCATGTCACTTAGCACACCTGTCGTTTTCAGTGGTTTGTTATCAATATCCATCCTCCTCACTGGACAGTAGGTTCCCGAAGAGCAAAGGTCAGATCTGGGTTCTAGCACAGGAACTAGCTTGCAGTAAATGTTCCACAACTATGTCTTGAATGGAAAATGCAGGACCCAGTCTATTTGGCACACAAAGGGTCCATTATGATTTTTTCAACTATCGTCCTGCCCCGATGGCTGTACAGACAGAAGTCATATCACGTGATGGGTGCGCTTGGCGCAATCAGCCCAAAGGGCCTCTCGTTCCGCAGTTCACCTCCCTCAGGAGGGGTGTGTGCCCCAGCTAAGGTCCGGGCGAATTGGCCTTGCTCAGAGGAAGAGGGTCATCTAGGACAGGCCTATCCTCGGTGCCCCATGAAACCTCCCCCCAAATAAGGAAGCACCCCAAAAGTTAGTCAAGCACTTCCTATCGTTGTGCTACGTGGGAAACACAACACAACACACACAGCACACAACCTTCTCCCGTGCATTCAGGGGTACCTCTACCGAACGTGAAACAGTGTTGGCAACACTCCCCTCCCTGATGGAGGAAAGTCAAGTAGGTCCCGAGGCAACGTCCCATCCCCACTATTCTAGCATCAGAAAGTCCACTCTCCCGGGGTAGTGCTCAGCCCCCTGACTTCCCCCGACATGACACGATGTGAGCTAAACAGTACACGTGACCACACAGATACACTTTGAATGCAAAGGTGCCGAAGAGAGGGAAGAAACAGGACAAATCTTTCCCCCCCGCAGGCTGGGCGCTGGAGAGGAGTGCGGGGAGAGAGGGAATCCAGACGCGGAGCAGCCCGGAGTGAGGGCTTTAGTCCAGAGGCACGGGGCTCAGGACAAGGGAAAGGCGAATGTGCAGGGCTGTGCTGGGCTGGACTCAGGGGCTGCACCTTCCACCCTCGGCTCTGAGCGACGCCTAAGTACTGGAGGGGATACCCGGCGAATGTTTAAAACCCCAATTCAACCCCCACCCCGTGACCTTCACTCTAACCTTCCACTCACCCCTCGCCTCATTTCACCCCAAAATCTGTGTGTTCCCCGCCAGACTTTCATGCGCAGATGAGCTATCTGGGGATATTCAGTGGATGTGTTTGCATGAAGATTCAGGTTCGGTAGGTCTGAGATCCTGCACTTCTAACGAGCTCCCACATGGTTCCCCTGCTCTGGCCAAGGGACCACACTTGGAGTAGCGAGGTTTTAGGATGCACTAGGGTGGTATCTACATGGCTGTAAATCTGCTGGGGTAACTACAGGTAACCCGTCACTTTGTCAGGCTGTCTATACCGTGTAGGCCATGTGCCCGCCGAATTCATGCTGCCCAGGAAGGTTTACAGGAAGGAGCTCTGGCCTCACTCTTGCCAGCCCAGACAGTAGCTGAGCCTTCTTTGCAGCATCTCCTAACTCCCTGGGGCTCAATTCTCACAGGCAGCTTGGGACGATTCATTGTATGTGTCAACATGACTGGTCACGGACGCCCAGGTTAGACATTATTCTGGGTGTGTCTGTGTTTCGGGTGAGATGAACATTTGAATGGGTGGGCTCCCTAAAACAGATGGCCCTCCCCCTCCCCGGTGTGGGTGGGCATCGTCCAATCCGCTGAGGGCCTGAGTAAGACAGGAGGTGGGGGAAGGAGGAGTTTGCCCCTGTTTTCTTGCCTCCCTGCTTTGGCCAGGATGTCTCCTCCCCTCTCCTCCTGCCCTCAGACTGGGACTCACCCCATCGCCCCTCCGCCCATTCCTCAGGCCTTTGGGCTCGGACTGGACCACACTATCAGCTCTCCTTTGGCCTCCCATGTGCAGACGGCAGATGGTGAGACTTCTCAGCCTCTATAATCACATGAGCCGATTCTTCATAGGAAACCTCCACATATATACCGACCCCCTATCAGCTCTGTTTCTCTGGAGAACCCTGACTCATACGCAGCTCTTGTCCACTCCTCACCTCTTCGGACCTCCCAGGGTCCAACAATACCGACGCTGGGTATTTGTTCCTGGCACACTTTGCTGAAGATTTGGGCCGAAGGATGCTTTGTGACATCAGAGAACTTCCCTGCTAGTAACATAAACACTGACTTCTTAGATGCCTTTGTTCTCAAAAGTTCTATGGAGCCCGTAATAAAAGCTGTGGTATCTTCACCTGCATAGGCCTCTCTGCCCCACCCCAGCCCCCAGCCTCAGTGATTGCTTTGTGGTGCAAAATAGTGTACTTTTATCTCTGTTTTGCTGTTTTCTTCCAAGCCATGCTATGATCCCACAGAAGAACTTTGCTTAAAAAGAAAAGAGCATACACTCAGAAGAGAATTTACACAATTTTCGTAAGGGTAAAACACGTTGCAATTTACATTAAAACATATCTTTCCCTCTGTTCAGCATGTGGGTTGGACTGAGGAACATAGAACCACTTATTCTACTAATTTCTAGGAAATGACCTTGAACAGTCGTTCACCTCTACACCTGTTTCCTCATCTATACTCTGGTTACTGGTATCTTCCTCACAGGTATTTGTGACATTTCAAAAAGCTAGCAAGGTAAGGTACCTAATGCATACCTGGCAGGCATGGCCTCTCTTCCCTGTGCTACTGTCCTGCTCTCCCCAAAATCAACTTTCCTGATCGTTTCAATATTAGCCCCATGTAGTAGCATTGGAACAGCAATCCTGATGAACTTAGGGGGGAAAGTAGAATGTATTCTAGGCTATTCGTTAATTTAGATTATCCAGGCCACCCCTTCTGAAAGCATCTGAAGAGAAATGCACCACTTGGTTTGGCTCCAAACACACTTGTAAAGACACACGACCTTCTCTTTCTGTAATTTTCCCCTTCAGATCTGTGATGTAGACAAACAGCGAGAAGACA
Source organism: Platanista minor (assembly GCA_004363435.1). Taxonomy (NCBI): domain Eukaryota; kingdom Metazoa; phylum Chordata; class Mammalia; order Artiodactyla; family Platanistidae; genus Platanista; species Platanista minor. The sequence goes on from RJWK010000295.1 coordinate 14,654, forward strand.
AAAGTCCCCGTTAAAACACATGGGTACTGTGACGACATCAACCATCGGAAAAGCCATTAGGAGAAGGCTCACAAGGTAGCAGGTAACTCTCCACCACTGCAGCCTTCTGGGAAGAGTATTCTAACCATTGGAAAGTGACAGGCATGGCGGTGAGTGGAGAGAAGCCTGGTCTAGGTACACCGAAACGGAGATGGAAAGTCTGCTGTGTGCCAAGGGCTTCGGGACTCCGTGTCTTGTCATGCTTTTCTACTGGAAAGTGAGTTTCTTTTCATTTTTCTCCCTTTGAACAAACAAGACCAGAGCATGGGAATTAATAAAATTGAGCCCCTTTATAAGAGTCCCAGCTGCCAGATCAGAGTGGGACATTTTCAGATGACAGGAATAGGACCTAGGAAGGGTTGGGGCCCCGGGGGAAGGCAGCTCAAAGGTGGAACTTCCTGTGAACGGGGCCACGTGAACCCCTCAAACGCGCCTTAGGAGGAGAAAAGAAAAGGAATCGGGGAAAGGAAAGGTAATCATCAGGTAAAAGGCGGCATCTTACATTTGAAGAGTGAGTTTCGAAGGGCTTTTATGTACACGCCGATCTCCTAGCAACATGCCACGCATTGGGCTGGGCGGTGATTGCTGCTGTGCTCACTTTACAGCCCAAAATGCTGGGTGTTCGAGGTTACACCAGATTACACATAGTTCACTGTTTTGGCAAAGAAGCCTCTAATCCAGGTCTCCTAAACCCCAGACTGTAGGACTCCTGGCCCTCCGCTACAGGGACCTCTCCAACAAGTGACACAAAGCAACAGATCTTCAGACCTTAACATATTGTCAAGACCTACAAACCCAGCGTGCTTGTACAATTTCCACAAAGAAAATGACAAAAGCACCCACCCTACAGTTCCCGCATTACCATCAACAGACGGGGGAACTAATCAAGCAAATCTTTAAACATTAGAGGAAAGCTCTTTGCCTTTGTACTCAAATTGATGGTGATAAAATACAAAATCAACATAGATTAACACTAAATATTATCTTAACATTAAATTGTAAATAATCAATGACTTTTCTTCTGACCTTTCTAAGCAATGGATAAGGATAAATTAGTGCCTTGCAGTCACAAAAATACTTGGTCAACAGCTTCTCAAGTATTGTTTTCCTTTTCTTGAAGGAAAACAAAACAAAAAACTTGGAAACACGTTTCAAAAATCAAAGCTAGGTTAAGATATTTAGGATTTATAATCAATTTATTTCTACTATGACCCATTAGGGTTTATCCTAAGTATAGGAAGATGGTTCAGTATCAGAAAAACCTAACAGTGTCATTTACCACATTAACAGAATTAAGGGAAAAACGTCATAAGATTAGCTCAATGGATGTAGAAACATTACTAAATAAAATTTAAAATTCCTTTCAAATTAAGGAAAATAAAAAAAACTTCTCAGCAATATACAAGAATTTCCTTAACTGCATAAACGGTATTTAGCGAAAGTTTCAGCAAATATCAATATCACACTAAATAGTGCAGACTGCGCCTCATTCCCGTTAATATCAGGAAGAAGACAAGACTCCCCACAGCCACCTCTACTGCCCATCATATCAGAGGGATGGAAAGCAATGACCCTAGAACCAAATGATCAGGGCTTCACACGCAATTGCCTACTGACAAAGAGTCTCAATTGCCTACTGACAGAGTCTCAATTGCCTACTGACAAAGAGTCTCAATTGCCTACTGACAAAGAGTCTCCTTGATTAAACTTTAGTCAGGCTCCTATGAGCCTGCTTCTCATCTCAGCCTCATTCTTGGGTACTGTCTTGGGCCAGCCTAGTCCGGTTGTAGCAAGCATTTTGCCAAGTCAGTTTAGGGAGCTTCCCCCCACCCTCGATATCTGATCATTGTCTAATCTGATCAAGTTCTTTACCTCCACTTTTGATGTGTAAATCCTTGACCTGCCTTCAGCAAGAACCCTGTTAGGTTAGTTTAGCAAGAATCCCCTGACCCCTGATGTGTCCTCTTAGTAATTTCCCATTCACAGATCCTTGGCTATAAATCCCCACTTGTTCTTGCTCTTTTTGGAGTTGAGTACAATCTCTCTCACCTATTGCAATAGTCTTAACACCTATTACCATTGTCCCAAATTGTCTTTCTTACCATTTTAACGTGTCAGAATTTTTTTTTTTCTCAAACACTACCAGTAAAATAGGAATAATAATATTTACCTCGTAGAGTTGTCATGAGGATGACGAGTTAAGACATACAACGTGCTAGAAGAGAATCTAACATATAAAAAGCCCTCTATAAATTTGCATGACTATTATTACTGTACAGATATTTTTGAAAAGAAATGTAATGAGTGGAAAGCAATGGACAGGATGTTAGAAAAAATCCTAGAAAATCTAAAATAAGTTATTAGATATGAGGCTGTAGGAATACAAAATCAATTTAAAGATCAATACCAGCAATAACCAATACAAGTTTCAAAAGAAAGTATTATCCCGTCTTTTTCAATAACAACAAAATGTGAGGTACCTAAAAATAATCTAATAAAATATTCATAAAACATTTATAAGGAATATTATAGAGCTTCATTCAAAGACATGATGGCCAGAATAAGAGAAGGAGGATCTGGAGGTTGGGGGAGAACAAAGACATGGTTGAAAGTGTCATTTGGCAGAGCAGAAATGTGACCCGCCACCAACCAGGTGTCAGATCGAGGACTCACTGAGTTTCCACTTCCTCAGCTTCACTCACGTCCATCTTCAACTGAGTGTGTCCTTAGTGCAGAATCCGCTTCAAAATGGAAGCATCTATAATCCAAGTCACAAGGAGAATAAAAGAAAAGGTGGGTTTTCTTTTCTGTTTCCTAGCGAAAATAAACTTACAAATTGTCTTAAATGTCTTACCTTTCACCTTTTGGTGAAAAAGAAGAGAATCCCAAAGGTAAAGACTCTTTCTAGAATTTTGACCAGCAGACAGGACAGTCCCAAGGAATTAACAACCACAATAAACTCACAGTTCTTTTGGGACACTTTTGAAACATTGAAACGTGGTTCATGAAGCTTTATCATCAGCTACATAAAATCTGTTATCATTTCTTAGGCTCTGGAGGTTTTATTTAATCGAGATGTTGAAGTGCGACACCACCTTGCTAAGTCTGCATTGCTAACCACGTGTTTCTGGAGGAGAGGCTGTTCTCATTGCTTCCTCCATTTGCTGAACTGTGTTATAAGTGTGAAAATGTGATTAGTTTATTTATATTTGATCAAAACACACTACAAAAACTTGGTAACTTACTCCTGAGAGCTTTGCATCATTGATGACAGATTAGAAAAAAAATCATTCAGCAGCTTAATGTGACTTACCATCATAAATATTCAAATCTTACATATTTGTTCCACAAAACACTTGTTTAAGTGGCTTTAATTTATTTTCAATTTTATTGTCTCAACTGTATAATGCAAATCAACTGTTGAAATTGTTTGGTAGCATGCATGCATCCAATAAATAGTGAAGAGTCTGAGTCTCTCTCTCTCTCTCTCTCTCTCTCTCTCTCTCTCTCTCATGAAATTGATTAAAATGAACATGATGGAGCTTTAGAGTCCTGTAGTCCATCCTGCCAAAATCAGAGTAGATATTTACTTACCATCAGCTAAACAAGTTCTGTGTATGTGCAGAGTGAGTGGATGGTGAAATTTCACATCATCAATAACTTCTTTCTTTAAAAATTGACCTCTAGGAGTTCTATTTCCTAGAGGCTACGTGTTCACACTAAACACTGAAAATAGCTAAAAATTATGAATAATTCTTTTTCCATTCTTAAAAATATCTTTATGACATCACAAGGAATTGTCAAGCCAAAAGCTAAGTTGGAGAAAACAGAAGTAAGAACAGCCATGAAATCATTTTTGCCTTGAGAGCAGATATGATGAACTTTCATTTTCATGGCCTTTATGGAAATACCCAGGTCCTGTTATGCAGACCTGAGGTCCAGAGGACTCCAGGACTCCAGCCCCACTGTGAGGGGTAAGGGATGCAAACCTCACACTCAGGCCCCCAGCAGACGGTGTCGATGCTGAGAAGACTGGGTTGGGAGCTGGAAATTTGTGATGAAAAATAAGCTTTCTACCCAAATTAACATTAATGAAAACAAAATTCATACATTAAAGGTTTTGGGACTTTCCAGATGCTACCAATAAAACCAAAAAACTGGAATAGTTATATTAATATCAGGGGGAAAAGCAGATTTTAAAGCAAAAATATCATTAAGGATAAAGAGGGTTACAACATAATAATAAAAGAAAATTCACTGGGGAAGTTTTTTTGCTTAATTTGTTTTGTTTGGTTTGGTTTTGTTTTGTCTTTGTCAGGGAGGGAGTTATTGTTACCCTTACACATGATTTTTTTCCCCAAAACCTTATGTATTCCATGAAGTCTTCCAATACCCTAAAGGCCTTGGAACTCAAAAGCCAGTTTATATTCCCTGGAAACAGAGTCTGAGATGCAAAACTGTACCAAGAAGGTTTACTGGGGAGTGTTGTCAGAAGACACATCACCAAGGAAGCGAGGAAGGTAGAATTGGGCGCAGGAAGATGACTCTCAACAAGGCTGCACCTGAGACCCCAGCCTCCTGCAGGGGGCTCTGGAGCTGGAGACTGCTCCTCAGGTCCAACCCATTCTGAGGCATGGGGACCGGGTCTTTGCGCTCACATATCAGCCAGCAATTGAATATGTGCCCTTCTCAGCGTTCCTGGTCTCTGCTGCTAGCAGATTCGACATCAGCAGCATTTAGATCACCCTGGTGAGTGGAAATCCTACCAATGGGCTCATGTGCAGCCTTTATCTCTGGTCGTGGCATCAACTGTAACTGCACTGGGGGGCAGGGGGATGCTGATGACAGGCTGGCTGATGTCAACAGGCCCAGTCGTTCTAGTTCGTTCTTCACTACCTCTACTGTGTTGCACAGGGAACGCACTTTGCTGGGCATTGCCTTGTGATCTATCAATCTTCACACTCTGTGTTCACTCCTGGACGTCCATCCACGGGTCTCTTACTCAGACTTCCTTGTCTCCCATATGCCAATCTTTCTCTTTCCAGAACATTCACCCTTGTCCATGAGCTTGGCCATAAGTGTCACATGGCATCTATTCTTATCTCAGGCCACTTCCCTTTCCCTACAAAGTGGATGACCAGATGACCCACCCAGATACGAGTTCCCTGGGGGATTTCCCCTCAATGCTGTCTTGCAAGGCCATCCCAGAGTGGTGTCATCCACTTCGTCTGTCAGCCCCACAGAAGACCATCAGTGTGAGTGCAAGGAGGAACATCAGGACAATAGTGCTGGATTGGATTATATGGGGTCCAGCCAACTGTTCATGCATCTTCCTCATTCTCTCTGACCTCACTCATGCCAGAGATGCCCCAGTCCTGGATCTTTCACTTCCCCTTATGATGAGTCCACCCAATCTTATAAGGCAGTGTGTCTGACAGAGCCCACCCTGGCCATGTGGTCACTTGTCATCCCGTGGAGCAGTGCTCCATCTCTACCAGGGCCGAGAAGCAGGCCAGGAGCCACACTTCAGTGACGTATACTTCTCTGCTGATGCTGACATGGCCTTTCTCCAGAATGCCAGGAGTTACCGTGTGACTCTCCTAGGCTTGCCATAAGCTCTGCGTGGTGTCCTTCCCCATCACACATCTCTCTAGAGAGCTACCATGCTATACCATGTCTACCAAAGGGTTGGCCAGGTCACACGGCACAAACGGCAAGACTGCTTGCACCACCACGTTACCTGCTGCAGACTCTTTTCCTCTCTGGTTCCTGCTCAAAGGGGACAGCCGTCCATGTCACCCAGAAAATGGGTTGAAGCAGTATTCACAGGGACAGAATATGCTGCCTCTAGAACCCAAAGATGCCTGCTAAGGGTTGTGTTTCTTTTTAATGGTGGAAGGTATGAAATGCAATCATTCCTTATTTGGAGGGACTATTCCAGCCAGCCCAAGTCTCTGGATTCCTAAAAATGTTACTGATATGGCAGGCCTCTGAGTCTTCATAGGGCTTACCTCGCAGCCTTTGATATGGTTGTGTCTTACTAAGGCCTTCAACTGGCTGTGGATGGAAAATATCACCTGCCGTATCAGTAAGCTAAGGATGTTGTAGCCAGCCAGCGAGCAGCCACTGCAGCTGCCCCCAGCTGCACACCCTGAGGGGTCTCAGGATGGAGAAAAGCAGGATCCTGGCCCCAGGTAGCTGAGGTGCACATCAAAGGAATGATTCCAGTGAGCCCAGACTCTTGCATCTTCCCATACATAGAAAAGTGCTAAATTCCTTAACTTGAGCTATCTGGTTTTCTTGAATGAACAGTAAACTTTGATGTTCTGACTACCTGGTCTTTGTTGCAAAAACCCCTATATAGCCTGGCCCCTCCCTTACCTCTTTGGAGCGGTCCCTCAGAGCTCTCTGAGAGGTTGCCTCCCGGGCTTGAGTCCTCAGAAATCCACCAGATAAAACAGAATTCTCAGCTTTTAGGTTGTTGATGTTTTTTTCAGTTGACTCTTCTTATCACTCCTTGCTCATCTAGTCCAAGTCGAGTGACACATGGATGTAGTGGACGAACGTGACATTCTTTGGAATGTCCAGAGAGTCCAGGTGACTTCAGACTAAATGGCAAAGAGTGGGAGAGTCAACACTGACCTGTAGCAGGACTGTAAAAGTATTCTTTGTTTGTTTTAGGTAAATCTGAACTGCTTCTGCTCCTCTTTTTCTCGGAGATGGCAAAGAACACATTCCCCAAATCAATGGTTTCCTTCCCCAGGCCAGAGACTGTGTGAGTCTTCTTTAGCCAAAAGTGCCACATCTGGCAGAGCAGCTGCAAGGGAGCTGCTACTTGATTCACTTTGTGGAGGTTCTCTGTCCTCCACCGGGGTTCATCTGGTTTCTGTGGGGTCAGATGGTGAATTGAATGAGGGCTCTGACAAGGACCACAACCCCGCTTTCTCCATCTCTCAGGAATCTGCATCCTGTCCCAACATGAGATGCGATCCTGTTTACGGTCTGCCTCTGTTCCCAGTTGTACTTGTGCTCCAGGGAAATGACAACAAGTGCCTCCATGGACCCAGGGGCCTCACTGTGAGCTGGACCTGAGTGAGGATTCCATTTACTACCTGACTCCCTGGTCTGCACTCTAACAGGAGTGCCATGGTGACACTTTGGGTCCCATGTAAGTTCAGTGATCCTTGGAAAGCTGAGGTACTGCTCTCTCCCCAATGCATCTTTGTCTAGCAAATGAGCTGCATCCCTTTGGGGAAGAACTGGGGAAAGTAGTGCTGACTATGCTTGCCGTAATGTTTTTGGGTCCTTCCTGGGAGGAACTCTACCCCTCCTTCAGTCCATGGGTTCTGAATCTTAGAGTTAACTCGAGTCAAGAAACAAGGCAAGAGATCCTGACTGTTGTCTGAGGTGGCTTTGTTCATCCTCTTGATTATCCGTACTTGCTTTCCTTTAATTGTATAAATCAAGCGTTACCCTCATTGGCTGTCCATCCTGGTCACTTCTAGGAGCATTAGCTCTCTTCAGGGCAGGGTACCACCTGGGGTCCACTGATCCTGCCTCGCACTGTGGTCATTGTCTCCTTCGTGCTTCTGCTGGGGAGCACACCACCTGACCTCTATCATCTCAAGGTCCTATCAGCCCCATTTCTCCCAAGAACCAGCTCTGTAATTTTATCATCTGTCATCAGCTTGACCCACAGAGTGTAGCCATTCCTGAGCTTCTTGGTGATGCTGGGGCCACTCCCTCTAGTGTGCATTGCTTTGGGCACAGGAAGCCCTCCAGGCTGTCTTGGGAGCACATCCACTCCAGCACGTCCATTTCTCTGGGCCACTGTGTCCATTCCTCCACCGTCTTGCTGAGTGTGGATCCTTGCTTCCTCCAGGCTTTCAAGTGTTAGCATTGTCTCCAGGGATCCTGTCCAAAATGTGAAATCCTGAACCAAAGTAGAGTGTCCCCCATCACTAAAGTCTCCCTTATTCAACTCTAGAGTCTATACTCTTTGTCCTGATCCCTTGAATAGTCTCCTGGGTCCTTCTGGAACATATTAGCTTGATCTTGCAGCTCCTTTGCCACGGAGACTTTATTTTCCCTTTCTGGCCCAGCCCAGCCCCAGTCAGGCTGTGCTAAGATCTGGCCCTTGTCATTCATCTTGTTGCCAGGAAGGAAGATGGAGCTAGAGCTTAAGGGGGCAACCACTGTCTTATAAGAACCTGCCTTGTTTGAGGCCTCTGCGGAATCTTTAAGAAAGAAGAATCGACAGCCTTCTGCAAAAGTGGAGGGGACCACTTCTGTAGGCCCAGAGGATGCAGGGGAACAAGGATCTCAGCTGTGCAGGTAACCCACCCCAAGTCCTGGGGTCCTTCCTCTTCCCTATAGGACCCTGACCTTGGAGGGCCGAGAACTAAACCTTCTCCAAAACTGTTATTCTTAGGATTAAGACCGGCCCTCCAGCTGACCAGTCTTCCAGCTGCAGAACATTGGGATTTGCTTAGATGCTGCCAAGGAGGTATTTTGCCTTAAACAGGTGAAGAGTCACCCCGAGCCTCTCACCTTCCAACAAATCGGCCACAGCCACCCCATCCCACAGACCTTCTAGTCACTGTTTCCCTAATGCTTCTCCAGCACCAACCACGTTCCACTCACCCCCACTGACAGGATCCACACTGTCAGTGCCTGTGGGCTCCAGCTCCAATTTTCCACTTAGAGGCCACTTCTGACAAAACTTCCCATGTCGACTGCCTTGAGGTTCCCTGGAAACAGAGTCTGAGGTGGAAAACTGCAGGCAGAAGGTTTGCCGCAGAGTGTTTTGGGGGGATTCATCTGTAAAGAAAGAAGAAAGACAGGATTTTGTAGTAGGAGGAAGCTGACTCAAAATGAGGTTGCAAAGGAAGCTGCCTCCAGCCAAGCCTCATGGGGCCTGGGGCTGAAATGGCCCATCAGAGTTGGCTCAGACTGTGTGCAGGGGACCGAGCCTTTGTACTCCTGCCCATCACAGGGCATGGGTAGCCCTGCATGGGCAGTTCTGAAGCCCAAGGTGATGTCCAGTGAGCCGCTCAGTCGTGAGCCATCATTCTCAGCAAGAGAGGTGGGTGCTCCACCCTGGAGACCCCCCAGTACCACTTCAGCCAAAGTGGGCCTGCTCCCTGTTCTCTTCCTCCTGCTCTCACCCCTGACCTAAGATAAGGAGCAGAGAAAGGTCCTATCTGACGGGGAGGGACAGCAAAGGGAACACAGAAATCCGGAGTGAAAGAGGAAACCACAATTCACGTTTCAAAACACTATCCCACCGGACCAACTGCACAGTTTGCTAAGAATTGCCCATCCCCTTCGGTACACTCCTAGGAAATGGTTCACTCTTTTGTACACACTCTCTTTCCCATCACACTGAAGCATCTCAAGGGCTATGATGGTCCTGCACATCCCAGGACCCTCCGTGCTTCACACGGCAGTGCCAATAAGTGTTGAATGAATACATGAAATCATCAAGCAAGTCATTCAGATTCCTCCAGATTCCTTACTGTGGGTCATAGGGTCAGTTTTATGGTCCGTTCTGTGGTTCTGTGTCCAAGGAAAATGGCCCCAGTACCATGCAGTACACCTATTTGAGGTAAAGATCTAAAGAGACCACACTATTTTCTAAAACAAGAGCAGGAGAGATATGGCAAACATCATACAAGGGCTTAACATTGAAGATGAAAACACAGTCGCATGTGCTCAGCGCAGCAAGTCAGCAGCTGTCCTGGGCAGTGCGGGCAGGTGAGCAGAACCCTGGCTGGGAACCAGCAGGCTCTGCTGTGGAGCCGCAGAGTGAAGACCCAGGAACTGGCCTCGCTGGAGGCAGTTACTCCACCCTCTGAGGCTCAGTTTCGTATCTGCAAAGCAGGATCATGAAAGTGATACTCTCTGTCCCTCAGCGTCCTCAGGCAGGTCAAATGAGAGATGTGTGTATGCTGTCCGCTGAACACGCAGCTGCCGCCCACAGGACAGATGCTAACACCTACTCTCCCGCTGGGGCAGAGAGTTCCCTTGCAGGGCTGCTGCTTGGAAGGTTTCCCCAAGGGAGGAAAGCTGGCAACAGGGACCTGAGGACCCGTCACACACCAGTGAGAGCAGCAGTTGTGCTTCGCTCCTGGCCCCACCGAGTCCTGGCTGGGGAACCTTTTATCTGAACTCCTTACGGCTGCCTCGTGAATCTGTTATAAGGACCAAACTGTATAATGTGTATAGGGCATTGAGAAATCATCTGTTATTACAGAACAACAGAAACTCTGAATTCATTTTAGTGTTCTGAGATCCTTCCAAAAAATGCTAGCTGTTAATCAAGAGGCCACTATTCTTTATTATTACACATTTTTTCTTTTTTTTTTCTCCAACGTGTAAGCATGTCATTTTCTGTGACATACTTAAACTAAAAGGTCATGTTCTCTATCATGAGCTACCAAAAACCTTGATTTTTGCTGGTATATGATTTTGCTTTAAGGGAAAAATTCTAAATACTGTAGATGGCAGTAACTCTGGGCTGAAATCACCTGCCCACCCCTCACCCCGTTTGTGTGCACGCTCCCTGACCAGCCAGGCCCTGGGCTAAAAAGTGAGGCTTCTCCAGGGCAACCTGGGCACTTGTGTGCCCAACCTAGAGGCCTCAAGCCAGGGCTGAGGGGTGAGAACAGTGATACTCCTGCAACCCTGACAATGAAGCCCACGTTGGGAGATGCGTCCTTCCTGGAGACCCAGCCTCCCTGCAAGGTTGGGCACCTCCCATCGCCACTCACCCCTCTGCCTTACTATTGTCACCAAAGTAGGATAAGGTCTACCAGGCAGCCCTGACCTTCCTTTGCACTGAACAGCCCCTAGGGCTTGTGCAAAAACAGCCCAAACAATGGGCACAGTCCCGGCTGAGCCAACAGAGAACCAGACCCACCCAAAGGGCCACTTCATCTGACCCATCAAGAAACCAATTCAAGCCCTGCTCCTCATGGTGAGTGATAGGAAACAAGAAGATGCCCAGCAGTTCTGAGGTTAACAGGGAGGGTCCTGCTGAGCCCCAATCTCTGGTTTCTGTTCCTCACAGTGTTTGGCCTCTAAAAAATTAATAAACAGAAACCTCAATTAAATAGAGTTGGAAAACCAGAAAGGGGCACTCTCATGCTCTGCAAAGATAGCAGAGCCCAACAGGAAGAAGAAAGACTCCTCTTCTTTCCTGACAAGGGCTCAGCCAATGAAAAGCCAGGGACTCTTTGTTTACAGCCCTCCCTTCTTCCTTTCCCCTCTATAAAAGGGTTTTCCTTCCCTTGCTGCGTGGGGACTTGCACAGGGCTCACCATGGTTGCAGACCCTGAATTGCAGATCTCTACTGATCTGAATAAACCCATTTTTGTTGTAGAAATATCTGGCATTCAATTTGCTTAAGGTCAATATTTTGGTGGCCCATAAAGGCATCCAGAAAAGACGCCCAACAATTCTGGGGCTAGTGAGCAAACAAGTGCTCTACCCACTTTGAAGCCATTGTTGCTCACTGCTTTTCTCACCAACCCTGAGTTATGAAGGTATGTCTTTCTCCTGGATTCACACTTACGCCCTCTTTGTGTTTTGAAGCCCTCCAGGCTTTATTCAGGATCTATTTTAAGGTTTCATCCTCTCTGGTTAAGGCTTTGTTCTGTATGTGAGTACTTGTTTGGTACTTTTGTCTGATCTGAAATCAGATGGTTTCCAATGGAATGGGCTAGCCTTCAGCACATTCCTTCAGGAACACAGGCTGTTTCATTGGAACTGTGCTGATTCATCCTTCGGCCCATTCCTTTGGAATAGAGGCTGTTATATGGGAATGGTGCTGAAAAGCCTTTGCCCTGGCTTCTCTGAGACCAAGCTGTCCCCTTAGAACTGGCTGGTATTAGTCCTGCAGGTGGTTTGAGATGCAAGAAGTTTAAGCTGTAAGCTACTTGAGCTGTTTAGGTTGTTCAGAAATTATTCTTTTACTCCAGAGAAAAACTTCTGAGAAATGGGATCCCAGATATCTAAATACTTTGAGGATGCCCACCCTAAAGAGATGCCAGCTAATTTTTTGTTTAAAAGCCATAGCCCTCCCCCATGTGCATGTCTAACTAAATGGACCTATCTAACCAAAAGCAACTTAGAATATCAATGGCCTGTATGGGGAGCTTTTGAAATCCTCAAACTTACTTTTCTTAATAGTGAATTGGACTACCATAGTTCAAAAATTTCCAAAACTGAATGGAACACCTATTTCAATTGGTATTTTGAGGCTTCCAAACATTATCAGGAATGTAAAATTGTTTCTCTGCAAAATTTTAAGATTAACTGAGGCAAACAGACAATTAAGGAAAGATAAAATGGCTTCCAAAGCTTTATGCTCCTCCTCCTTGGCTTTTTTGTCCCAAGCTCCACCTCTTCCTCTTTTCCTTCTATGCTGTGTACACCTCCTCCATTCCCTCAGTTCCACCATATTAATTCTCTTAGCAAATTTTACTTTTTCCCTGAAACTCTCCCCACTCCCTTCTCCTTTGAACTTATCAGAAACTGTGCCTTTAAAATCAAGTGTTCTGAGGATCCAGAAGCTAAACCCTTAATTTCTTATATGCACTGGACTAAAGCTGAACTGTGAGCCACCGTCAAAGATATTCCCAAAGTAACTAAAGATTCTCACAGATTTGCTGAGGAATTTAATATAGTCATTCAAACTTATCAACCTGGTTTCTCTGATTTATATCAGCTAGTTCATATGTTTGTCAGTGAAGGCTAGGCTCAGCATTGGATGAAAACTACTAATTAGGGAAATCCTGAAAGGTCTCTAGAATGACAATGGGGAGACTAGCCCCCTAATTATATGATCAGGCTCAGGTAATCACTAGGCAACTTCTTCAGGCAATTCCTAGGGTTTTCTCAAAGCCTGTTGATTGAAACAAATTCAGTCTTGCACACAAAAATCGGATGAATCTGTTCACGAACTTCATAATCAACTTCAGTCTATTTTTAAGGAAAATTCTGGTCTTCCTTCAGATGTTAGTTCCACCTGGGTAGCTTTTAATTCTATGTTTATTAATAGGCTGAACTGAGACCTTTCCCTTCTTGTAAAAAGGACCAGGATGGAATGGGAAACTATGTCCACTCCAGATTCAGTTAATCTGGCAGACCAGCTCTCTCATACTCTAGATGAGTCACCTAAAGCCACCAAAATTCTCAGTCTTTGACTCCAGCAAGTGAAGACGCTAAACAAAACTAAAAGCCTTCTATTTTCAGCCATTATTGCAAAGATCCAGGACAATAGACGTGAAATTGTTAGAAATTTAAGCACGTCAGTCCCTTTCAGCCTTCTAACCAGCTTCTGCATCATCCTCCCCATTCTCAGTGACGGGGCTCCAAGGCACTACAGGGGTTCTTCCCAATCCTCCCTCTCACTCTGCTTGGAGAAGCATTTCTCCAGATTGTGGATAAATCTATTTGACACAAAGCCACCCTCTCGGTGCTCGATCCCCTGCCTTGGGGTACGAAAAGTTCATGTTACTGTGGATCTCTAATAAACCTCAAGAGGTTCCTTTCTCTGAGCCTATTCCCTTTTGTTTAGGCCCTTTGAGAATTAACGCACTCTTTTCTCCTTAGTTCCTCCTCCCTATATATTTATTAGGCCAAGACTTCTTAAAGAAGTACCATGCCAGAATTTCTTTCTCCTAAAATGGGGAAATAATTCTAGAAATTGATAGTAGCCATCAAAGCAGCCAAGCAGGTGAATTAAGTAACCCTTTGACATCTTTTATTTGTTTCATCTCTGAGGGCAATAAGCTGACTCTGGAAACACTGATTATTTGTCCCTGTTGAATCAGCTATCACCCTCCTTATGGGCAAATGTCTGACTGATGTTGGTAAAATTCAGTGTGCATCTCCCATCAAGATTCAAGTAGATCCTCAAAACCTCTTCCCAGAATTAATCAATCTCCTTTAAGCAAAGAAACCCTTCAAGGCATGAAGCTCATAATAGAAGATTACCAAACTCAAGGCCTCATTATCCCTTGGACTGGCCCCTGTAATACCTAACAGCCAAGGGTGGAGATTTTTCCAGAACTTCTGGGTAATAAACAACAGTGTTAAACCTGGACACCCTGTTGTTTCTAACCCTCATACATTACTAACATCCATTCTCACTGGAAGTAAATTCTTTACGGTAATTGATTTAGGCAGTGCATTCTTTAGTATTTCAATGATGAAACTAGCCAATATCTATTTTGCTTTCACTTGGGAAGAAAAGCAATTCACCTGGACAGTAATGCCTCAGGGTTTTACTGAGAGTCCTTATTTCTCACAAATCCTGAAGGCTCATCTAGATGCTATGAAGTTCCCTAGGGGCTCTACATTGTTTGCAGTATGTGAATGATTTGCTTCTTTGCTCTCCTTCTCAAGCCTCCTCACAGGAAGACAGCATCCACTTCCTAAAACTTTTAACCTTAAAGGGACATAAGGTCACCAAAGAGAAATTGTACTTTTCCCAAACCCAGGTTCAATACTTAGGGCACCTGATATCAGAACAAGAGCTACCCCTAGATCCAGACAGGCTTCCTGGTGTCCTAAGTCTCCCAAAATCCAAAACTAAACACCAGCTACAAGGTTTTCTTGAGCTATTTGGTTATTACTGAAACTGATTTCCAAATTTCTCTCTTCCAGCCAACCTCTGTATGTTTTACTAAACAACAGCCCTGACTTAATTTTATAGGAAAAACCAGAGGACATAGCCTTTAAGGCCTTGAATGGGAGTTTGATGAGCCCACCTGCCATTGGACATCCCAATTATCAGATTCCCCTTTTCCTTTTTCTATATGAAAAGGAAGAGAATACCCTTGGGGTACTCACCCCAATACACATGGACTACCATTGACCATTATAGCCAACAAATGGACCCTGAAGCAGGGGAACATTCCCCTTGCCTGAGAGCCATTATAGCCACTGCCCTTTTGGTTAAGGCCACTGAGAAACTAGTTGTGGGGTCCCCTTTAACCATTTTTGTACCTCATATCATAGAGGCCCTCCTGAATTCTTATCACAATCAACATTTCTCAGTCAGCCAACTCACCTCCTATGAAGGTGAGTTGTTAATTTGTTAATTGCTACTCACACAACACCTTTGCACTATAATAACCTTAACCCTGATATTTTCTCCCCTCTGTTATCAACAAAATCCTTCAGACTATCTAACTCTGTTGGACATTTTAAACTGCCTACTGGACCATTCAAGGTCTGGCAATTGTATGGGTTTCATACAATTTCTCCATCTTGTGGCTATAAATATGTTTTAGTCATGGTCTGTATGTTTTCACACTGGACTAAAGCCTTTGCTTGCAGGCAAGCTACTGACTCTTTTGTCTGTAAAGTCCTTTTAGAAAAGACTAACCCTACCTCAGGAACTCCTCTCAAACTTTATGGTGAACAAGGACTCCATTTTACTGGCCAAGTACTTCAACAAGTCTGCACTGTTTGGCCAGTTTTACAACACTTTCACTGTGCTCACCATGCTCAGTCCTCTGGTCTAGTCAAACACACTAACAGCATTATTAAGACTCAATTGGCAAAATTTGTAGAGGCCCTCAAAATATCTTGGCCAAAAGCATTGCCATTTGTCCTTCTAAATCTTATATCCTCCTCCTTTTGGAACTCATAAACTCTTACCCTTTGAAATAGTCACAGGACACCCAGTGCACTTGGTTCCTGCCTTTTTTGACCCACAACTGATAAAAGAAGAGATATCCCAATATTGCAAAGATCTAATTGCTTTTATTAAAAATATTTGAATGTCATTTCAATAGGCTTTCAATCTGTTCACTTTTCCTCCTGGACACTACACCCAGGAAAGGTCCTTTCAGACATTGAGGGACTAAAAGCTGCTGAATTTGGAAAACCCTCCTCTTGATCAGTGATGCTTTCAGAGACAGATCTTGACCAAAAGGGGGAAATGTAAAAAAATTAATAAACAGAAATCTCCATTAAAAAAAGTTGGAAGACCAGAATGGGGGGAGCTCTCAAGACCTGCAATGATAGTGGAGCCCAACAGGAAGAAGAAAGACTCCTCTTCTTTCCTGGCAACAACTCAGCCCATGAAAAGCCATGAACTCTGTTTGCTGTTGCCCTTCCAATTTCCTTTCTTCTCTGTAAAAGCATTCTCCTTCCCTTGTTGGGTGTACTCGTACACATGGCTTTCCATAGCTGCAGACCCCATACTGCAATTCTTTGCTGATCATTACTAAACTCATTTTTACTGGAGAAATAACTGGCAGCTATTTATATCAGGTCAACAGGTCCCCTCCCACCCATGAGGCAGGAATCAAAGCAAATGCAAGATGCATGTGAGTGACAGAGACTGCCAAGAGGTCAGGGCTGTCATGCTCACCTCTACCTCTTCAGGGCCTGGCACACAGCACACATTGAATTCATGAAGAATTCTCCCCTTTCTGCCAAACCACTGTTGACTCTTCCCAGAGAGAAGCCCTCATGGGTAAGGCAGAGAGAATTGCATCCAAGGAGTAATGAAGGACAAACAGAAGCAATCAACCAGACATTTGGGTGGCTGAGTGTAAATCAAGATATTTATTAAAATATCATTTGTGTTGTTAAGAGTCCAAGGAAGGGAAAGAAAAACCTCACCTGTGCTGAGCCATGAGCCCTGGGTGCCTTGGAATAGGAGGTGCTCAGGAACTGTTTGTTCAATGAATAGAAGGATGAATGAAAGTAAGCAAGGAATCAGTGAACTTGTCACAACAAAATTGGAATCAAGTTGACCGTGAACCAAAAAAGGAAAAGAAGTAAAAGGGATCCCAAATTGTCATTTTGTTTAGAAATAAAATGCAAATTAGTGTAAAGAATAATGGTGTAATTGCTATAAAGCAATTTATAGATTGCTATAAAAGTCCTCTCGTCCAAGAGCTCAACTTCCTGCTGAAAGAGGATGCCAGAAGAGCAGGTGGTCAATGGAGTCGATAAAGAGCCTGTAGGTCAAACCCTGTCCTGCCTGGGATGGACTCACCTGCCCAGGGCATGTCAGATCTCAGGAATCTAGGCTTAGTGTAGATCGACTCAAGTTTCTACCCAGTGCAAATGAAAGCCCTTGACATCCTGCTCCATGAGAGATAGGTAACGCAAAGAAGTTTGAGTATGCTCTATGGGAAAACAAAACAGACAGGTAGGCAAGGGAATCTTATAGAGCATGATCTTTACAAACTCTTGATTGTAAGTTCCAGCTTGGTCACTCACTAATTATGCCATTTGAACAAGCTTCTTAACCTCTCAGAACCTCAGTTTCCTCCCCTGTAAAATGACAGTGATAACGGTGCTCTCTTCCTCACAGTATTGTTGCAAAGATTAAATAGGACAGTCCCTGTAAAGTGCTTAGCACATTGACCTCCATGCTGCCCATTACTTTTATTATTGTGTAAGTTTTGCAGGCTTTTTGCAGCATTGCAATACTGAGTAGATGATTAACGTGTACCTCGGGAGCTCACTTTGGGATTTCACCTAACACAGCCAAACGGTACTAAACAACACCACACAAGAGCAAGACCCCCGGCTGGGGTTTTCATCTCCAACCTGCCGCTGAGCCAGTCACTTCTCTGGGGCGCCTCAGTTTCCTTAGCTGGTAAAATGCAAGCTTCTTGCTTCTTGTTCTCTGAACTGTCTTCCCATCTAACAGTTTCTGAGGCTGTGCTTTCATAAAACACAGTCTATGATGGAGCCGGCTTGGCCATGCATGAAGTTAGTCTCCCTGAGACCAACCTCAGCCTTTCCAAGCCACTCATGGCATCCTCCCCACGTGGAAGCCACCCTTGGAGAGTGTTTATATCCCTTGCTGTGATTACAGCTGATGAGTAAATTTCCGACGTGCTTGAATTTCACCAGGCTTACAGCTCACAACAAAAAGCAAAGTCGAGTCCACACTCTCATCTATAAGGGTACCCATCCAGACTTAAGAAGACATCCCCTAAACATATACCTTCTTTAAAAAACCTCTCAGAAGTCAAGTGTTAAACAAAAGCAAACCTTGAGATTTTTCTCTTGATTCCCTATTATGGGCATTTGTTGTTTGCTCTGCAATTGCAGTAGCACATGTATACACACGTGTGTGCAGGGGCACCCACACATACACGGTGGAGTACAGCCTGAGGTTTGACAATTCTTAATGGCCAAAAAAAACAGCACTGGCTATTTGCATGAGTGGGTGGTTTAACATGGTGAACAAGATTTTCTGGACAGGACTGTGGGATAAGATACCCACCAGGTGCCAGAGTAAATTACCAAGAAACGTAAATGAGCAAAATGATCCACTTAACATACATCTACCATCCTAACTCCCTAGGAACACAGATTACCAAGTCTTAGACGAGAGGAAGAACCATAGACGCTTGCTCAGACTTACAAGCTAAAAGAAAATCAAAGTTCTGCTGCTGGATTCTCACGCTATTTTGTCACTATCTTGTTGCATTGGCCTGGGAAAAATAATTATATCTTTCTGGGACTCAGTTTCCCCATCTGTGAAATCACAGTTTCATGAAATGGCCTCTCAGATCCTTTCTAGTTTCAAAATGATGGGAAATCGCCCTAAAACGCCTTTTAAAAATCGCTTTTTAACCCCTTGGGGCCATGGGTCACTATAAGTATCTGATGAAAACATGGGTCTTCTCTTTAGAAATATACACAAAGCTTCGTAAACACACAGTTTATGGATAGAGTGTGAGAGAGGATTCAGAGAACCCCTGGAGCCAATTGTAGGGAATGGGCTTAAAACTTCCGGCTTTAGGAAGAGATCTCTAAAGACTATCTCTCCGAAAAAGAAGCAAAAGATACGGCAGCTGGAGAAGTATGGTAATCTGAAATTTTAGGTTAGAAATAAATATAGCTATCTCATTCTGAGTTTTCAAAAACTGAGCCACAATTCTGTATAATACATCAAAAAATTAAAAGATGCAAGGTATTAAAGCAAGATTGATTATGGTGATAAGCTATGAAAGCTGTATCTGAGGCCAACTGGAAGTGTGTCAGATTCTGATAGATCAGGTATTATGCAAATGTCCGAGGCTGCAGTTAATGAGTTGCATGTTTTCCCCAGATGTTCCACCCATGTTCCAAAGCTGGAGGGAAGCTGGCTAAGGACCAAATCAAATTTTTATATTTCTGTAAGATAGTGCCAGGCACTCAGAGTTCATCAGCCCCATATTGGAGGCATCAAGGCACCACATCATGGTTGGATAACCCTACATTCAATCCATTTTACTGCAGACAGAACAAAGAAACTAAGAATCAGAGCGCTCAGTGACTCATGTCAGAGGTACACATTGAAAGTCAATGCTTGTACCACATATAATCTAGCTGGAGAAAAGTTTATAGGGGAGAATTCTCCATGTTGAATGCTGCTACTCCTTCCTGAAAGGACAGCTCCGTGTGTGTGTGTGTGTGTGTGTGTGTGTGTGAATTGTGTGAAAGTTGTGTGAGTGTGTATGAGAGAGAATGTGTGTGTACGCGTGTGAGTGTGAGAGTGTGTGTGCATGCTCACAGCTTAAAACAAAGCTACCCATTCCAGGAAAACAGAAAAGAAGAAGAAAAAGGAATCCAAAATTTCTATTTTATTGAGAAATAAATGCAAGAATAATTGTCAAAACTGTAGTTGCAGTAGTGATTTTGAGAGTTGTTTCCAAGTATATTTCCAGAGACACAGTTCCCCAGAAATTTACCACCATTTCTTCAGCCATCTCTCAGTTTGGACTATTTGTCCTGTTCAAATACTATCTTTCAAAGGAAAATTTTGGAGTTTGGAGCTCCTTGTTCCTCTCTGTTTAGCGATGATGTCATTCGGCACTGAAGGTGACGTTACCACACAAGAGCTTGCCCTCTACTAGACTGTAATATACTTAAGGGTCAAGATTCTGCAGTCTTCACTGGTGTCTCCCCAGGACACCTGTCCGGTGCTTGTCACATAGGTGATCATAGCTGTTTGATCAATTGAATTAAGTTATTGCCTGTGAATGCTCTGTGGTAGCAAGAACACTCACCAACTGCTTTAACTCAGGAACTTCCGTGACCTTCCCTGACCTCAGTTTCCTTATCTATAAAATCAAGAGTTTGTACCAAATGTGAAGTGCAAGACCCATTTGGCTTTTTGCTTCTCTGTGAGCTTGTAGCCAAGAACCCAGCCTCAGAAGGAACTCACCCTGAGACCACCCATTCTAAATGCTTCTTTTCATCAAAGGGGATGTAAAGAAAAGGCAATTTTTCAGGGTATAGGTATAGCTATATACTTATATACCAGGGTATAGTTCTGCATGCTAGCTGAGGGCTTTGCTGTTTCTGAATGGCTTCTGATTTATGTGGAACCGAGACCCATTCTGGAGACCCACTGCATTCTAAAGCCTTGGAAAACTGTTCTATCCGAGGACTGCACTTTAAAGCTGCTCTGGAAGGCACTTTGCCTCCGGAAGAACAGGCGATTACTGAAGTCCACGGGGTAATGAAATGACTTCTGCAAGGAGTAGTGCTCCGAGCAAATTACAGTAATTGGACCGTGGATTCCGAGGCACAAAGGCAGAGATTTACAGACCTACTTTCCCGAAAGTTGCCGACAAAGGAAAGAAAGGTAGAAAGAGGAGAAAGAAGGGAAGAGGGTCAGGTGGCTGAACTCAGGAGCTCTGGTCTTCCCCCTGGTCCAAGGGTCACCCAGAAGCCAGAACAAGAAGATTTGGTAGAAAACTAGCGCAGAGAGAGGAGACATCATCTGTCTTGAAAGGATCGCTGGCCGTGGGCCCTCGGGAGCCATCTGCTGCCAACCCGGGGCTCTGGCTCTCCCAGCCTCTCTCCTCCTGGGGGTCTTCCTTGGACCTCTCCTGCACCCCTCATACAGCCTGCCTTCCCGTCCACCAGGCCCTGCTCTCCTGAGTGCCTTGTCATGTCTCCCCTCTGTAGCTCTCACTTCACTGCAAAAGGATTACCTGTGTACATTCCCACCTCCCTCATTGGAGTGAGGTTCTATGAGGCAGGTGTGTATCTAAGTGGTCTCTGTACTCTCAGGACTTAGCTCAGTGCCTCACACAGAGATGGCACGTGATAAAGGCTGAATGAAAGACTAATTGAATGAATGAGCAAAATTGACAAGGAAGGGATGATTCAAGAATGCATTCATTCAATGAACATTTACTGAGGGCCAGCTCTGTTGCTGGACCAAAGGACAGTGGGATGCACAGGGTGCGGGGGCAAGGGACAGGGACATTCCTAGGCTTAGGCCCCATTGAGAGGCTTGCCACCACCCCAAGCACTCACTGGAGTGCACTGCAATCATTGCCCTCCTCCCTGAACCTCTCAGCATGCAAGGGAGCTCAGCAAGTGCCAGTGCGTTCACCTCCGATCCTGGGAGGGGCTTAGGAAGGTCTTAACATGGAAATGACACTCTTCCCCAGGGAAAGGGCTGGAAGCTGAGGAGACTGGCTGCCTTGGAATGGGGGGGTAGCTGAAATCTGTGTAGGGCCAGGTCACCAAGGTGGCCAAAGAGCTGTGATCCCAAGGGCACAATACACAGAAGGAACAGGGCAGTGAATAAGAGGCCAAACAATGGCCAGAGCAATAGAGGAAAATAGCTGCGGGAACCTGAGAGGAGAGAGGTCCAGCCACAGCTCGGGACTGAAATCCCCAACCAGGGCCAAGGACATGGGTGCCTGATTCGTTTTGTCTTTTCCCAGCCTTCTGGGATTAGCTACTGTTCTGAGGTCAGGCTTATGAAAATACAGTTAGGAGTTTGGGAATAACAGATACCCACTACTGTATATAAAAGAGATAAACAAGAACCTACTGTAGAGCACAGGGAACTCTATTCACTATATTATTATCTGTAATAACCTGTAATGGAAAAGAATCTAAAAAAGAAGAGAGGTATAGATAGATAAACAGATAGATAATGTGTGTGTGTGTGTGTGTGTGTGTGTGTGTGTGTATACCACTGAATCACTCTGCTGTACACCTGAAACTAACACAACATTGTAACTCAACTATACTTCAATAAAAAAAAGAAAGGAAAATGCAATGGGATTGTGTCTGCAGTTAGCTGCTCAGAACCTTGACAGCCCCACACCACCCTAACATTCAGCACACGTGCTCTTGGGTACCAATCATCACAAAGCCGTGAGTAATATGCATAGATTTTGAAACTGGGCTGTTTGGGTTCAAGTCCTGACTGTCACATACCAGCTGCGAGACTACAGCAAATTACACCATCTCTCTGTACCTCAGTTTTCTCATTTGAAAAATGGGACTAATACCAGTACCTACATAACAGAGCTGAGGATTCAATGAGCTACTATATGCAAATTGCCAGGAAGAGTCGGGTATAGTCGGTGCTATGTCCGTCGTTGCCGTTATTATTATATATACAGTAATAAAGGGCACATAACACGAAAGACGTGGGAAACCTGATTTTATGGTGTTATTAGGTGGTGAGAGAGCATGCACTCATCTCGCTATGGTGGCAGCATTACCGGGGTGCACATTTTCGCATTCTAAAACCAAGCAGCAAGGGGCGGGGTCAGAGGGGTGCGTCTGCATTCCCGGGATGGAAATTTATAGCAAATGGGTGGCCGTTGTTTTCTATTATTAGATTACTTACCACCGCAGGACTGATGAGTGAGAGTTGATAAGAAAGGCCGCCCAGAAAGTTACACATTCTAAGCAGAAGGCGCCCAGGTCCCACCCCAGATCCACCAGTGAGACCCCGGGCGGGCCCTGGTCAGGTCCTTCACGCCTCTGAGAGGGAACTGAGACACTAATACAGGCAGCAAGGAGTCCAAAGCCAGCAGCTTAAAGCTCTGTGGAATCTAGATGTCTCTCCAGGGCTCCCCGGGGTGGGCAAGCCAACAGCAGGACCTCACCATGCAGATGGGGCAACGGGTCGGCATGATCTGCCCAGCTCTCCTGGGAGCTGGTGGAGTCAGCCTATGAGCTCAGCTCTCCGGACTCGGAATCTAGAAAAGTTACCAAAACAAGGCTGGGGGTGTGGGTGAGCCCCAGAGAAGAGGGTGCAGTGGAACTGAGGTCCCATGACTTAGCAAAGGGGCAGGGTGCTCTTTCTAACCCTCATATCAACATTCTGAGCATCTGCCAGCAAACGGTAAACTGAGGTGACATGCAAGGCAGATGTCCGGCTCGAAGAATCTTTGATGCATGACATCTTCCTTGGTGAGGAGGGCATGGGGAGAGGGGAGGAAGTGGCGCTTTGGTGGCTTTGTGTAATTATTTCCCAAGAGTAACAGCATGCTGTTTTCTTCAAACAAATCTGATGTCCTTGTGAGCTACTGCTCTCAATTGAGATCAGTTACAAGGAAAACTTGCCCCAAGGTGATCTGGGATTTTGGCTCTCCTTTCAAATCGTCCTGCAGAAGGCCTTTGATGTGTCCTCCTAGGCCCCTGGGTACACTTTCCTCAGCTCAGCTGACTATCAAGTCGTTTTGGAAGTAGTTGCTTTCAAAAGTGGCCCTTTTCAAGGAGTTTCTCAGTAGACATTTCAGCATCAAGTTGTATACACATTTATAAAATGTCACCTCAGCCATCGGTCTGCTTTTGAGGCTGAAAGTAGGGCAGGATTATCGCTGTCTCCGTGTTTTGCCCATTAGTGAGGGAGGGAGGGCTCACCCCGAAGGTAGAACAGACACAAATGCAGGAGAAGGGGAGCCACTCTTAGCCACTTGCTCACAAGTCCATTATTTCATGAGTGCAGAACGAGCTCCAAGTCTGGGCTAAGCTCCGTTCTACAGAAGAATCTAGATGCTTGCAGAACAAAAGGAAAGGCAGACACAAGTAACAGTTACAAGAGATGAAACCTACGAGGAAGGCATGCAGAGCACATCAGGGGGCCCCAGAGGAGAGAATGGCTGGAGAGGGTTCCAGATGGACCCTGGAAGGATAAATTCTTCGAGGGTTCTTCGAGGTTCTTTACCTCGAAAAGGTAATGACATATCCAGAGTGTGTTGAAAAGAAAAAACCTTTATTTATAATGTTTGCCAGAGTCCTTGGTGTAAATACTCCCACTGAATAACTGCAAATTTCAAGTCACCAAAGTGACATCACTGAAGACAGAGTTGGGCATTCACACGTGGCAGGTATGTCACACTGTTATGTCCACCGTATAGATGCAAGGGACACAGATAACTTCAAGAGGCTAGAGAATGGTAATTAGAAAATGAAGAATTCGCGTATTTATTATCTTTGTTTTTACTATAAATCATTTAATGATAAATGTTTATATTTTAATTTGTAATAATGGCTGTGTTGAATAACCAGATGCCAAAATTTCTGAAAATTTAGCAGCCAGATTTCCAGAGCACCCCCGGGTTATCCCTTCACGTACCTCTACAACCTGGGTTCAAGCTGCCACCCTGTCTCTGGGGGGGGGGCGGCTATTACTTTGTCTCTCTAACCAGGCTCCCTACCTCTGGGTAGCCATAGTAATCTATCTAAAATGCAGGGCGGTCATGTCACCCCCTGAATAAAACTCTCCGATGATTCTGTATGGTTTCCAGCTCCCTCCATGATGTGAACTCCCTGCCTCTCCACGGGGTCCCTGCCATCCCCACCTCCTGCATGCTGTACTCACGCTCACCCCCGGCTCCCCTGTTCCCTCACCCCTGTTGCTGGAAGCACTGCCTTTGCTCCTATGGTCCTTGAGATCTCTGCTTGGACATGACTTCCTCAAGGAGACTTTCCCTTTCCCTCCAGACCTGGGAGGATCCCCCAGTTGTGCTCCCACAGGGTCCTGGGCTTGAGCCGTGGAAGCACCTCTCTACTGGGTGGTAAGGACCTGTTTTTACAGCAGGGTTGAGTGTAGTAGGGCTGGTGCAGATTGTTTGGCTGTGACTCTTGTCTCTGCCACTTTCCAGCTTTGTGCCCATGGAGCAGCCACTGCACCTTCAGGGCCTCTCTCTTTCCTGTAAAATAGGGAAATACCAGCCTCTACCTTAGAGGGTTATTATGAGCCTTGAGTGATTTTACCTGTGTCCCCTGTGTGCTTACGACAGCCCCTGGCCCACAGCAAGCGCTCCCAAAGCGGTAACTAACACTGGCCCTCTTGCCTATTTTCACCCCTTTGACTGGTCATCGTGAGAACTGGGCGGTTTCTTTCTTCGGGCTGTTGTATCACCACGTAGGGACTTGGTAGGTGCTCATTGACTCTGCTGAAATAAATAATCCAAAGAATGAATCAAGAAGGGAAGAAAAAGTCCAGCAGTCCCTGCAGAGAGCACATCAGGTGCTGGAACAGGAGCATTAGTGCTGGAGAGTCACAGGAGAACTCTGGGGAGGTCCATGGGGCAGAATCTTCTTTCGGAGGCATCACTTCCATTCCACCACCTCACATTAGTCTGCCTGTGCTGCTATCCAACCACAGACTGGTCAGCATAAACAACAGACATATATTTTTTCTCAGCTTTGGAGGTTGGAAGTGCCAGATCATGGTCTGGGCAGGTAGATTTCTCTCGTGAGGGCTCTCTTCCCAGCCCCTCACGGTGTCCTCACGTGACCTTGCCTAGGTGCATGCACAGACAGAGAGCTCTGGTATCTCTTCTTCTTCTTCTTCTAAGGACACTAATCCTATTGGATCATGGCCCCACCCTTATGACCTCATTTAACCTTAATTACTTACTTACAGGCCCCATTTCCAAATATAGTCACACTGGGGTTAGAACTTTGACATATGAATTTGAAGGGGATGCAATCATTCAGTCTATAGCATCACTTTCCCCACCGCTCCAGACACCCTCCGCCCCCACTTCCGACCCTGCACACATGAAGAACAACTCTGCTGTCCCAGCCACCGTCCTCTGGTGTGGGGAGGTGAAAGGGCAGAAGCATTTCATCAGCACTCCCAGCAGAACAGCTGCTCCCTGCACCTCTGCTAATGACTGCCTATGTCCACTGCGTCTGCAGCCTGAGAAGTTTTGTGTTTTTAACTGGGGACCTTATTAGTTGCTAACTGCTGAAAGATGCGAAATTGTGATTTGACCATTCAGGTGCTTGGCCTTTCAGCTAAAATCCCCTCTTGGGAGCCTGCCTCTGCCTCTGCATATTCAGAATTTTCCAGCTAGTTCCATTCCGTCAAGTAATTATTTACAAATTAGATTCCCAGGGAATATATGGTCAGAGAATGCTAGTGTTACACACATAAATAACAACAAATTGCTCTTCTCAGTAAGAGACCAACCATTCTCCAAATAACCAGTGTCATTAGGAAACTCAGGGACCGGCCACCTCATCCACCCACAGCTGAGAGCATTTATCATCACTTTCTCTCCCTGATAGGAGCTGGGAATGTATACAGTGCAAGTCACAGCAAGCCATGATCCATGTCCTCTCCTCTTAAGCTATCATTAAACGGTAGTCTGTTCCAATTATTTTCTCAATTCAAAATACTCTAGCACTCGGTAAAAATAGGAAGCATTTATTTGTGCTTTCATGAGAGCTAAGATAACATAACTGCTTGTTCTGAAGGATCTACTCTTTGAAGGAATCGGTTAGGTCTTAGAAGCCAGCTTCAGGCTATCATCAG
>RJWK010000295.1:41358-63294 GCA_004363435.1 Platanista minor
TGTGCAAGATGAAATGTGTGTAGGTGTGGCCAGGGAGAGCTTCCAGAAAGGCTGCTTAATAAAAGCAGAAGGGAAGGGAGTGGCCGCCCTTTCAGCCTCTTCCTCTTCTCTGCTCTTTGAAATATGGATGTGATATCTCCAACGCCCACGAATACCTTGGCCATGAGGTTGCCATGAGACTGCAGCAAACCATGTACTGGGATGGTGGAGCAGGAAGACAGAAGGAGCCTGGTCCCTGTGACTGTGACTGTGAAGCGGCCGCCCCTGCCCTCCGCTGCCAGCACCAACTCCTTTAGGAAGAGAGAAACAGCCCTTATCTTTTTCGAGCCACTGTGGGTCGGGGTGTTCTGTCACAGACAGCCAAACCCAATCCTAACCCGTGCCACGCTCTACACACCTCCTCTATATAGCCCAAGACGCATGGGCATCAGGAACCCACAGTTTATCTAGAGGCAGTGCTCTTGTTATTCTATAATCAATTCATTCAAGAACTACTTGCTGAGGTTCTGTTTTTTATGCCCCTGGAAGGTAATTCTGTCCCCTGAGTTTCCCAGTGCAGTTTAGGATGTAAAATCAGACGTGACTCTATTCCAGTATAAGGCAACAGGTCCCATACAGAATTGAGTCTCACCTGCTAGAAGCTTGTCAGTGTCAAAGTAACAGAACTGGACACTATTTGGTCTTTCCCTCCTTTTGAAGGGCTCAGGATAGAAGTTTGGAAGAGATGTGACAGAGAAGGGTGTGTGTGTGTGTGTGTGTGTGTGTGTGTGTGTTTTAGAGGAAGAGAGAGACAGAAATATAAGAAAAGTTGAGACTCTGCAGATAAATGCTACTGAATTCACATCTCCTATCAAAAGCACCACGATTCTTATTAACATTTACAGTGAAGCACTAACTCATCTGCACTTAAGCGTTGTTAAAACTCTAACCACCATAGCGAAAAATTTAGTATAACCGCTCAACTCCATATAATTTTATTATTTTCAATAAAATGAAATGTTAATAAAACTAAAAGTGATTGAGTTTTTATGTTTATGTAAGACTTTTCACATAATTAGACTCACCAATCTACAAACTTCATTTTCAACACAGCCTCAAGTTTTGGTGTAAAAAGAGTGATCACCATAATCTCAAGACATGTCTCTCCATTTCTGGGAAACACTTGAATTACTGTGAATCCCCCAGAAATAAAAAGAAGTCACTTTCATATTCCTTTGATGATACCTATTACTAAATTCACATATTTCAGTAAGAATCATACAAAAATAATATTGCATAGCAAGAATAAGACCCTCTAACACATGAGTGTAGGTGAGAGTTAATAATCAACTCGACCACATACGTAAATTTACCCTGAAATTCCACAGTGTTTCTCAAGAGCGTGTTAATGGCCTCTGCCTGAGAGAGTGTGAGGCACATGTCCTGTTTCCAAAAACCAAAATGACAATAATTAAACCAGGCAGCTGCCACCCCCAGTAATATGACAACCTCTCCCCGCTCCCTGGAATTTGCTGGAATCACGCTGCTTGAGCTCATCTCATTCAAATTTGCTGTTCTCTTCCTGTGCCCCAGCAATCTGGGTTAGTTTCCCATCTATTAGCTGAATTATTCAGATGTTTTCCCACAACGGCACTAGCAGTGCTCATATAACTAGTTTCTAAATCAACAGTGAATTACATTATTGACAATCTGAGCAAATTAATTAAGAAATCTGTCAGGAATGACGCTATGAGAGCTGGCTCCTTTTCAAGTCAGATCCTCAGTCTTTGAGATAGAATCATACCTGATGTGATTTCGGAAGTGGAAGGGTGAACTATGACACCAGACCTGGGGATGGAGAGAGCCCCACTGGGCTGAAAGGTAAAGCCAGGGTCGGCTGGAGACAGAAAGCTGCACACACACACACATGCACACACACCCCCCACAGTATTGCTGGCTGGCTAACATCAACTAACATGCCAGGCTGCAAAAGTTATCCTATACAGAGTAAAGCACTTTTCAACATGTATGTATCGTGGTTTCTTTCATGCACAGATTCTGGTGTCAGGAAACATCATTAACATGTCCGAAGAGGCTACTTTGTCTTTTAAGCTTTTGAAGGCATGTGCTGCAACATCTGGGGTGTCAAGGCCCCCCCAAAATAAGCTGCCTAGGAAGCTTCCTTTGGTGCCCTGCTGCAAGAAAGCAACTTCTCTATCCATCTATTTCTTTCCTTTCTAGTAAAAGTATTGATGATTTTTCCAGATAGCCTTACAACCAAAACCCAACATACAGTACAAATAAATAAATTAGATAGCTAAGTAAGTAAATAAATAAATAATCAGAATATAATAGTATTTTGCTGTCTGATTTGATTTAATTTGAGAAAGTTTGAGAGCCTGCTAGATAAAGCAGCAATACCCTTGCAAATTTACAGTAGATAACGCATAGGATGGAAAGTCTGAAGTCCTACATTCAAGGTTGAGCTCAGTCCCTGAGTAACTGGGAGGCCTTTAGCCTGCCACTTCTCCCCCAGAGCTCCTTGTTTTCACCTGTGGTGATCCCTGCCTCCCAGGCTGCAGGGAGGTCCAAGTGGGAAAATGTGTTGGAAGGAGGTAAAGACCCACCGGCATTCTGAACACGCCTGTTATCCAACACACAGCTGCAAAATCTCGTCTTGTTTTGTGTTCAGAAAAACCTTCCCAGAAGCATTGTCTCTGGCTTAAGAATAAGAACCCTGAGGCACACAGAGCTAAGTAAATATTCCCAAAGTGCAGAGTTCTAAGAGACTGGACTCACCCCCGCATCCCAGCCACTGGTCTCCCAGCTGAGGCAGCGTGCCTGTGACAAAAGGGTTGGAGCTGAGTTCCTGAGGGTGAGTGAGAGTCTCAGAGATGGCAGAGGGGGCCTCTGTGTGGGTGATGGGCTGGGGAAGGAGGTCTTCGAGGAGCCTCTTCTGGGGAGGAAACCGCAGGAACCAGGATGAGATGTGCAGGTACAATGTGTGTCTTATGTCCGGGACCAGTGAGAACAAGTGAACACGGTCCATGCCAAAGGAGCCAGGCAGGGGATGAAAGAGTGATGGTGACAATAATACTGACCGTGAGAACCACAAGCACAACAACTAACACTTACTGAGGATGAACTGCAGTTGGGTCCTGTTCAAGGTCCTGACAACATATTAATCAATTGTGCTCCTATCACCACGTGATAGATGAAGAAGCAGAGGCTTGGGAGGGCTTTGTGACTTGAAATTTGTCGTGAAGTGGGACTCTGAGAGTGTGAGGAATAAGTAAGGAATGTCCAGCACCCTCCATGAAGCCTTCCCCACCCCCAGTGCAGCCTCAGAACTGCCTGAGAACCATCAGAGGGGCAGCCAGCCCACTCCCAGTAAGCTTCACATGACCTGGGGCTTTCAAGGTGGAAGACCATTTTCCTGGGACTTTGCAAAGACAATTCCTACATCTTGTCTCTTCTATACCTCCAGACTCTGCGGTTCCATGAGGCTCAGGATTTGAGGTCAGTTTTCTGACCTGGTACTCTCCAATGTCCTCACTGGTCACATCCAACCATGTGACAGAACCAAGGAGAAAGGAGAATGGAGTTTGTTCACACACACCCACATATAAACACATACACGCGCACACACACACGCACACCCACAGAGAATAGAGTTAATATGTGTTATTCCTGCATGGCTGGATTCCAGGAGTAAGGTGGTTATTCTTTTTTCCTTAACTCTCCATATTTTCAAATTTCCTACAATGACCACTTGTCATTTTCGTAGTCAGAAAAAAACCATAATCCTTTTAAACAGAAATGATATGTAACTACAGAGGGCTAATAGAAAGTCGTGGCTTCTGGACCCTGGAGATGGCAAAGCTGCGAAGCACAATTTAAAAAGCACATAATTATCAAGTCACAGCCCTGCCACATCTTGACCGTTATACTTTGGGTAAATCGTGTACAATCTTTCCAGACCTCATTTCACCATTGACAACGTGGAGTTGCAATGTTTTCTCAATAATTTCACTGGATTCCTCAAAGAACCAAACCGATTATGCATATAAAGTGCTTTGTATAGTGTAAAGGCACCCATGTAGTCATTACTCTTGTTGGCTTGTAGTACTAGTATTAGTATTTGTATTTGTATTCCTATTACTGATGTAGAGGTAACTTGCACACTGAGGAACAACATATATTTAATTTTTTTCTTTATTTGAAAATCTTAACATAGGTGATATTCATTCTTTGAGGGCTGCTATATTGAGGATGAAAATAATGTGGGTCCCATCTGCCTGTTTGATTTTTCTTGATATTCATTAGCTTATTTATAGACATTCAACTGCTTAAAACCAATCACTTAAACTAAAAGCTTACCCAGGGTTCTGGAGAGAAAGGGAATAGTCTCCTCATATCATTCTTCCCAGTTTTAAGGTGAAAATCTCTACTTCCTTTAACCCAGATGGGAGGGTCCTTCTACAGGAACACAGCCTGCTGGTAAGGATTCTTTTCCCCACAGCAGTTGTCTTTGGTCCTGATGCTCTCTTTGATCTGTCCATGGAAAAAATACCCACCCTTAGCAAGGGTAACCCTTCTCAGGAAAACTACAAAATGGCCATTTCAAATACTGATGGTCTTATTACATTATATATTATTTACACGTAGACCTACAGCATAAAATACTTTATAAACCTACACTCAAATTAAAACAAAACATATTGTGTAGACTCTTTTTAATTTAGGGAAAAAATATAGTTGTAGTGACAGCCTTCCATTTTTAGATGATTCCATAAATGAAGGCAAGAGATTTGTCATTAAGTAATATTGATGACAGTAGTAGCATTCACATGTTTGTCAATTTCATTAACCTTTCAAATTAGGTATTCATAATGTGTTAATGACAGCACAGCATTTCATTACATTATTCAATGCAATTTCATGGATATGATATACAGTTGATCATGTTAGAATCTCTTGTCCTTACAGCTGTTAGAAAACTTTATACTTTCCAGGATCATTAGGGATGTGTGAATACCACACAGCTAAATCTACAGCTCAAATAACGGTCCCTGCTTGGCCTTGAATTCTGATCAGGGTACACCAGACAGTTTCTACTTGTGAAGGACTAAGCTCCCTTGAATATTTTATACAAGAACTAGAGATCCACAAAGCTGATGGAGAGCTTGAGAAATTTTTTCATTAAATTGCTTGCCTTCGGATTAGCCGTGATAAATTGAATCATGGTTTAGCAAATAGTCACTCCCCCTCCTCTTGGAATAGAGCGTACGTTCCTGCCCTACTGACTATGGAATCGGCCAGCTGCTTGTTCTCCAGTGGGATGTGAGCAAACATGATAGGAGCAAAGGTTTTCAATGAGCGTGCCTGGTTGGTTTGTCCTTTTGTCCTCCTGTGATGCAGTGTGAGGGGGACACGGCCCAGATAGTCACTTCCCCTTAATGTGGGCCCCAGAATAAGACCCATGGAGCAAGCCTGAGCCTGGGACCGAGCCTGGCCAACCTAATAAGATCAGCAGAACCTCAGCCAACCCACAGACCCGCATCTGCAGCACATCAGTGTTTGCTACAAGCCACTGAGATTTTAAAGCTGTTTGTTACAGCATTATTTGGGCAACAGTGGAATAATACAATGGCAAAACTATTTAACTGTTCTGTTTAACCATTCATTGTTGCAATAGGATCATGAACCATTCTGAGGTTTGATTTCTGAGGAGTACAAAATGTTTGTCTCTTTCATGAAAATCTTGGCACTGATACCAAATCATCTTGGCTACATCACTTAGTTTTGTGTGTGTGCTTCAGTTTCTCATTCATTCATTTATGCAGTCAGGCATTCACATACTCATATAACATATCTTCAAAGTTCTTTCCATGTTCCAGACACTATGCCAACCGCTGAAAACAAAATGGGGGATGAAATAGACAAGATTTTTTTAACTCAGGGGAATCACATTCTGTAAAACGGGTAGAACTTCCCTGGTCTCCCAGCCTCACGAGTTTGTAGCAATGGAATAAGATCTAAGATTGTGTTTGTGAACGTGCTATGAAAGCATTGAAAGCCATGAGCAAACATCAGGGAATCTTACTTTGAATTTCAGGATTGTCATTAGTTAAAAAGCTCAACCAAATTTTTAAAAGTCCATGAGCTTTCTTACAAGAAACGTCTTACCTCCGAGTCTGAAGCCGACATCATTATCTTCAGCCTACAGGTAAACAGAAATCTTTATATCCATCAAATACTGTATGTGTATGGTATTAACCAGCTTCTGAACCTTGCCCGTGGAAACTAAGCATCCCTTATTATTAGTGAAAAGAATAATGAATTTCTCCCTCCCAGCTTCTTCTTATGTCTTTATATTTTTCAAAAGCATGTGTATTGATGCTAATTTCCTTCACTTTGGCAATTACTTAGTAACAAGGAATAGAATGGATGCGTTTTGACAGCAAGACTTCATAACTTTGTGAAGTCAGTGAAGGGGGCGATGGTCCTGGAGTAAAAGACAGTAGACCCTTGGAGCAGGAAGGAACCGAGGCAGCATCCCTTCCAAACCCTCACCCACAAGTGAGGAAACATAAACCCAGGGGCTGAAGTGATGCATTTGGGAAGAGCCAAGAATGGCATCCACAGCTCTTTACTCCCAGACCCACCCAAGGTCTCACTTTTTTTTTTTTTTTTTTTGGCCACGCCACTCGGCACGCGGGATCTTAGTTCCCCCACCAGACATCGAACCCCTGCCCCCTGCAGTGGAAGCGTGGAGTCTTAACCCCTGGACCACCAGGGAAGTCCCCCCACAATATCACTTCAGGAGAGGTGTCAGAAAGCTAAACAGTCGGCTTAGTAAAAACGAACAAGCAGGTATCTTTCATCTGTGATGCCCAGTCGTGAGTTGGAATGTGCAGGGGGCGAGAGATGCATTTACCATCCAGAGTCTAAGTGATCAAGCCTGCTCAGCATGCATGCCTGCTACTAACGTACAGTTTCTTTCAGATGTCATCAGGTGTCCTTCTGTTTGAACCAAGCCCCCAGGCATCAATGCAGGGCCCCGCAGGGCTTTTATCTTGTTCCTCACCATCGGGGTGATTTGATCCATCGCTGACAGATGCTGCCCAAATTTGCCCCTTCTCTCTTCCTTCTAAGGTAAAAACACAGCCTCGTACTTTCACCATCCTGTGACTTCATCTTCACTCTTCGCTGGCCGGCCAGCCGTTCTGCCTCAGTGAAAGTAAACCCATTGAAACTGCTCTCTCTACTCTTTTCCACACGTATCACCTCTGATCTTTATAACCCTTTGAGGTATCTTTTAGTATCCCCCCTTTTACGGGTGAGGAAATAGAAACTCGGAAATTCCCTTACCTGGTGTCCCACTGCCACTAAAATCCTAAACCAAAATTCATATCCAGATCTGTTTTCTTTTGCACCAAAGTACACTTTTTTTAATTAGAAAAAAAGCACAGTTTTTAACAAAAGAAGATCTGCAATTACGAGGAGTTTTCTGAGGATGAACCCGGATAATCCTACTTCTAAAATCCGCAAATACCAAAGTGAAGTTGGGAAACTGGAACTAGGAATTTCATCTGCATTTCACCCTGCTCTGTAGTGTGACCTATGCTGACCAAGACCTTCCACACATCCTCTAAAGCCCCATCCACAGCTGCCTAGGAAATATCCTTTGGTTATCTCAGTTTAGTAAGAGGCATAAATCTCAGTAAGCTACTTAAAGAGTGATTTAAACAAGCAACCCCAATGAAGTGTTTAAAAAAAAAGAAGATAGGTAAAGCACCAGATGTTATTACAGCCACCAGTGAAAGCATGTTCCTCGAAGCTGCAAGAGGAGGTGGGCTGGATGCCATGCTATGTTTGAAGACCACGGCCAAGCTTAGCCTGGACAATAATGATGAAAGAGCATCATAACCCTGACAACTGTCTGGAGGATCGTGATGTTCCCCCCGGTGGCTGTCACCTCTGAGCATTGAACGGAGCCAAGCCACACTTTCCCCAAAGGAGCCAACTGTGAAGGCCACGACCTCACTCAAGATGCCCACCTATTCGAGGTGGTGAAAGAAGTCATTTTCCTCATCAACTCAAAAAGAAAAACTAAAAAAAAAAAAAAAAAAAAAAACTATTAACACTTGGTGCTTCCACTGCTTCACGACAGGACACTCGGCAGGGCATGAATGGCGGGGCTCAACCCCACCCGCTCCAGATGTCAATAGGACTCTCTCAAGTCCCCCTTTCTTACACTCGCCAGGGACCATCCAACACATAGGCCATGTGATCTCAGAGGGGAAATGCGTCTGTGTCCGCCTGCATCAGGAAAGCTGCCCACCCCCGGGGTCTTTTGCTCGGTGGAAATGTCTCTCGGCGCCGGGCCATTCTCTTGACACCTTCAAACAAAGCTAAATTCAGTTTGTCAGTTTCCTCTTCTTGTTTGGGCCATCATGGGAGGCCTGCTATATGCGGTAACCCCTGCCATAAGCTGGCTTCTTGGCTGCCTGCAGTCCCTGTCCATACCTTCCCTCCTGGTGGAACCCACTCACCGGGGTTAACATCTGTCCTTTCCTCTTTGCACTTCAAAGGTCAGCTCTAGAAATTTCGTGGTGAAAAGATGGGGCAGGTGTTTCTGGGAGAAAGGGAAGAATGAGAATGTTGTTCAAACCCACGTAGTGGAAAGAATATGGGCTTTGAGATCAGACCAACTTGGGCATGACACCTCAAGACATCTGCCTTCTGGTTGCCCTGGAGCCTCAGGTTCTCCTGTAAAAAGCCAGAGAGTTAAGAGAGAGAGTGTGGGCAATGTCTGGATGTGTGAAAGATACTCAATATGTGGTAACAGTTATCAAATATTTTAAGAGCTATCAGGTCACAGAGGGTGGGTTTGTTTTGAGCAGCTCAAAATGACAATTAACATTCACTGTGTGCTTTGCATGGGCCTGGCATTGACCTTATTTCATTTAATTTGCTCAACAATCCTCTGGTGTAAATGTTGTCGCCATCCCCATTTTCCAGAAGATGATGCTAAGGTCCTCCTCGGGGAAATCTGCTGTGACACACCCACCTCTGAGTCCAGGGAGGCTGAGGCCTCCCCTGCAGGTGGGGACAGAGGAGCTGGGATGAAAGGGCTGGCTCATCCACACTCACGGGAGCCCCTGGGGGACGGAGGGAGGTCCTGGGAGGTGCTACAGGAGGGGACGCATGCGGAGAGGGAGCGCCAGGGGGCTGCTCTCCCTCTGCTGTCACGTGCTGGCCTCACGGAGTCTGAATTCCAAACTCAAAGCTGACCATCCAAGGCAGGAGGAGAGAAACTATTTCAGTCAACAATTCAGAAGCTAAACGCATCATTTTAAACATGAAGACCTTTCACGTGTCAGTGCTCGTTTGCAGTCTTGCCCTTGGCGTCTGCAAATGTTCAGGGCCATGTTCTCTTTTTACTCAACCTCTTTCCAGCACCTTCCACTGCCCTCTGCTGCAGCAGGCTCTCCCCCAGAGCCTCATTTATCAGAGGGGGCAGGGTAAACCGTCAGGCAGGTGGTAGAGGGTGGGCAGTTATCAAATCCTCCTAGACCTGGGCATTTCCACTTCCTCCACAGCACATTTGACCTCAAGCGTTCACTTTGCTTTACTGATGGAAAGAATATGCCCTTCAGGAAGGCTGAGTTCCCAAAGAGACCCTGGCATTCATTCACTTATTCACACATTCATTCATTTCTTCAACAAGTATTTGCTGAGTGTCTGCTCTGTGTCAGCACCATGCTCTGGAGATACAGCAGTGAACAGGGCCGGAGGCCCTGGGCTCCTGGGGCTTGCATTCTAGGGGCAGATGACACACAAGAAGGCAGTCAACTGAGTGTCAGGGAGAGAGGTGACTGAGCACCCTCGTGCCCAAGCGTCCCCGCTGCTCCTTCACAGGAAGCCATGAGGCTCAGGGAGGTCGTCCAGACGCCCTGCCTGTGGCACTTACCTCCCAAGGGACCAAGCAGGGCGGACGCCAGTCCTGTGTGCCTTCCACTCCCAGATCCCTCCTGTGTCAGGGATTAGCATCAATCCTAAGAATCATATTCAATCCTAAGAATCATATTCATTCACTAATCTTGGTCTGAAGATAGGATAGCTACTTCCTTTGGTACAATATTAGGAGCACACATCAGATGAAAGAGAAAATGAATCCAACACCACCCACAAGAGATAAACTGGAGCCGTGATCGACAACAGTGGAATTTTTTTTTCTATGCTGATAAACAGGAAAGGAGTTTGGGTTTCACAAATCAACTGATTTCCTTGCTGTAGCCGTATCTAGGTTGGGTATCAAAGAAAATAAAAATAATTCCGGGCGCAGAAGGGAGATGGAATATTTCTGCACTCAACGCTGGGCCAGGTTGGCTCAGTCCCAGACATAAAGAATTCTGGTGTCCCTTTTTAAATAAAAATAAATAAAGCGGTTCAACCCTGATGGTGAGTGCCAACACATGTTACAGAGCGGTGGGGAGTAGGTGGGTGGCTGGTGTGAAAATGTTTCGCAATTGCTAACAGCAGCCTTGTTGTGAAGCCAACAGCTGGGAGGAAAACACAGGTGTGTGTTCACACAGCCCGGCTGTCCTCACCACCCTTCCCACTGGCCGGGGTGCCGGCCAGAACTCAGGGCCACAGCTGACCACAGAGTGACTCCATGTGAGGCAGCAGGAGTAGGGGACAGCTGCGGCCCAGCAAACGTCCCTGCAATTGTCATAGCCCTGCTCCCACCCGCCAGAGCCCAGCCCGGCAGCTCCTGACCCATCCATGGGCCAGCGCTGTGCTGCCTGATCACTTCTTATTGCTGAAAGGCTAATGACCAGGGATGGACACGGCTTCGTGGGGTAGCTCTGGGAAGTCCCATGTCCAAGCCCTGGCCTGGCTCTATGGCTCTGTGGGTGAGTCAGCGTCTCTGAGCCCCAGCCTTTATCCTAGCTGAGAAGAATCTAGATAATCCTCAGAAACATCTCTGAGGAGCAACAGGAACAGTCACGGCAGTGTTCTATGATCAGCAGGGGTACCAGGCAGGTTTCTGGAAGAAATTGAAGAAATTCGATGAAGATGTGCTGCTCTCCCATGACCCTAAAAGGGACGTGCGTGAGGGGACATGACCCCACCTCACTTGGTCACCTCCTCCCACCAAAGAGACCTTTGGGTGACCTTTCATGGGTTTTAAGTTCAGGGGTGTAGAATTTTTTTCCAAGTAAATTTTAGCTCGGCCAAAGGGATTAAAACAATGTTGGTAGAAAGTACTGGTAGTCTCGTGATCATTTTTTTATGCTGAAGACCGTAATTGCATTGAACGATGCAAATTTTAAAAAGACGACAACCTGACAGTCTTGGCTGTGTCGCTGTTGCTCATTTCAGCTGGCCTCCGGTAAAGCCCTCGCTTCTTGCCTTTAATGCAAAGTTTCTAAAGTCAGACGGGTGCTGGCTGTGCTTCTCCTGGAGAGACAGTTGCCACGGCTCTCACCAGCCTCTCAAACAGGCTAAAAGCTACCGCGATGGGTCACCTCTCCAACACCCAAGGGAATGAAACACCTGTTTGCCGAAGGCGGACCGGACACCACCCATCTTCTCTTTCAGGGATGGACACGTGAGGACTGAATACATACCCACACCCACATTTCCAACTCTCTCTGCCTGCCTTCTGCCTCATTTTCTCAAGGGCTCCTTTTTCTGAAACTAGATGCCTGGACTGAACCCAGGGCACCGAGGCCGGTGAGCGAGGTGACAGGCAACCGGAAGTAGCAGGCGGTGCCCAGTGGCTGGAGGAGGCATCCTCCCTGGCTGCCGTCCCTGCCAGGGGCCCCTCCCGGCCACCTCCATGCCATCCAGGATCCCTGGGCCTGGGAGGGAAGCCAGCCGCCGCCGGTTTCCCTCTTCATTAACTGGTTCCTCGAAGAGGTGTTTCCTGAGCACCTACTACAGGCCTGGGACCAGCGGCTGGCGGCCCCGGCCCCTCCCACACCAGCAGTCAAGGATTCAGATGCAGAGTTACCAGACGACCCCAGAGCTGCCAATTGGATAAGTGAACTTCCGCCCACATTCCAGCTCAACTTCAATCCTGAAAAACCGTTTGCAAGTTTCCTGTGCTCCTTTGGCTGCCCCAGCCCCCCAGGGTGCTGAGGGCAGTCCAGAGGGTGCTGGTCCACCAACCACACGGGGCGGCTCTGGGAGCACCCACGCAAGGACCCGGCTGCTGCTCTGTGCCACCGCCAGGTGTGGGCCTATGGGAACCCTCACTCTGCCACTTAACTGCTAGCTGTGTGACCATATCTTAGTGACTTAGCCTCTCTTGACCTTGACTTCCTCATGTGTATAAACAAGGATAGTTCTGTATTCTTCAGAGGGCTGTCGTGAGGATTAAATGAAACAATTAGGTAAAGCGCATAACACAGTTATTCAACGCCCAGCATGGTCTCAACGGTACCCTTGTCCTAGCAGCCCAGCATCCGGCTGCCCAGGAGCCAGGTGTTGCCATTCTGCACCGGACCATGAGTCCTGATCAAAAAGAAGTGAGTGGATGCACTGAAATAAACAAAGAGGGAGCAAGAACAGGCATCTACTAGGTGACAGTGCAAAGCCAGCTTGGTTTTGGCTACACGGTTGCTGGGAGTGCCCCTGACAGCCGAGGCTCTTGGCTAGCAGACAGTTGAGGCTTCGTGTGCCCAGGAATCAGGGGGGTCCAGAAATGATGCAGCGAGAGGAGAGCAAGCTACAAACCGTGAGCCTCAGACCAGGAACTTCTGTG
Organism: Platanista minor; assembly: GCA_004363435.1. Taxonomy (NCBI): domain Eukaryota; kingdom Metazoa; phylum Chordata; class Mammalia; order Artiodactyla; family Platanistidae; genus Platanista; species Platanista minor. The sequence goes on from RJWK010000295.1 coordinate 54,119, forward strand.
CATACAGAAGGACTTCACCCGAGAAGGTGGCCCCAGCTGCTCAGGCGCCCCCCGTGACCAGGGCCGTCGGACGGTGCGCCCATACGGGTCTGTCCAAAGGCCACAGCTCCGGTTTGCACAGCAAAGCACATCCACTGCAACCCTTTGAATATATAGTGTTTTACAGAGTAAAAATGTCACATGTGCTCTCTTTATTCTACTGTCAGGGGATGTGAGAAGGGAAAGGAAAATCCCACCTCCAGCCCCTAAAACTGAGCCCTTCCTCGTGGTTAGGGCTGGTCCCCTGCACCCAGCTCGAGACCTGGCACCTGGGGTCCTCGCTGAGCTCTCCGGGGCCGGTGTTCTTCCAGAATCAGTGAGCAGCAGAGCCCGTGTGCTCTCTGTTCAGAGGATACTGTGCAGGGAAGGCAAGACCTTCTCCCAGCGCTCTTTCCCTGGGGACCCCTCCTCTTCTTGTCTCCGCTCAGCTTGTCGTGGGGGAACCCTCGCTGTTTCAGCAACTTTAGCCCGTCAATGAGGAGGGGAAGAGCCCAGTACATGTGAGGGGAAAGATCTTGAAAATAAGTAAATATCCTGACCTGTATGCTGTCGGCTCCCAGTAAACATTTAACCTGCCGCCTCCACACCCTGCCTGCGGGATGCTCTGCAGGGGCTCCATGATCCATGAGGTGATCGCTGATCCACTAAGTGATCCATGATCCTCTAGGTGATCCACAAGACACTAGGTGCTCAGTGATCCGCTAGGTGATACATGATCCACCAGGTGACCCTTCCCAAAGCTTTATGGTTATGCTCGTGGGCTTGGGGTGTAGACGGAGGAAAGAAATCTTGCTGCATCACTGCACCAGCTGTGTGACCTGGACAAGTCATTTCACCTCTCATGCCTCGGTTTTCTCATCTGTAAAATGGGGGGAATAAACTCTACTTCACAGGGTTTCAATGAGGAGTGAATGAATTAACATCAGTACAGCGCTTTAAGCAAGTCTGGCGTGGAGGAGGCATCATATGATTTGCTATATTTTTGGTGCTGGTTTCAAAGTAAAATGAAACTCAAACTTTTGAAGACATATGTGCAAACTGCTAAACCCTTAATGCAAATTATTCTTATTCTTATCCTTATTATTGAGAATGGGAAGGGATGTGTAAATTACTATAATATAATAATATATTTATCAGACAAGAATTCTCCCTGCGAAAGGATACAGCAGTAGTAAGGAAGGTAAGAACTGGTTCCAAGAACATATCTGTTTCTGTGTACAACTATTTTGGGTAAAGTGATGTCACTTATTGAATAAGGAAGCAAATATTAAAGCCCTGGAAGTTATTTGGAAAATCCAGTGTACACCAACAGAAGATGAAATTTCCCATGGGCTAAACCAACAGGAAGTTTCAATCAGTCTTGAATTTCCTCATAAAATGATTGAAAATGCCCTTTGTTCCTATTCCCCTTTGCTACCAATTTAAAGGAAAGAAAACTGGGTCATGCATTCAACATGAGAATGAAAGGGGCTACAAAACAAGCCAGGGGTAAAAAGAGAAGCTTTCCGACAGCACATACGGCCTCTCAAACCCTAAGTGGTTTGTAAAAGGAGCACAGCTCAGTCTTGGGAGGCAATTATTTTGAAGGTCCAACACGAGAAGACTTTGTTTCAAAAAGGAACAGAGTGTAGAAAAGCAGTTACCAAGCTAAGACCGCAGAACCCAAATGTGTTCAGGGCTCACTTTAGTTCCAGGCAGAGGGGGGCTGGAGATTGTTATCTGCTGGGAGTGTGATCAGTGGTCAACCATCGCAGGGCTGCACACCCGTGGGCGTTCTGTGCAAGGCTCGGCTAACCCAGGGCCGCCACGACGGAGCCCCGCAAGTAGAAAAGCAGAAACAGCAGTTACTCTCATGTGTGTTACCCTTGTCACCGCCTCAACTGCCGTGCCCGCTCCCTAGAAAGACAGAGGGGTTGTGGACCTGCTTTGTGAGCTAAGTATCATCCTGCAGAGTAAACCATCAATCTCCTAACAGGCAGATGACCGTCCACCTCAACTCACATCAGCCTCCCGAAGATGTTGCTGTGCCCCCAAAATATAGCTAAATAATTTGTACAAAGTGGATTTCCAGTTAGCTTTGCTAAATAACAGAAAAAATAAAGGAGAGGAAAGAATTCCCAGTCCAGATGGCCAGCGAAGCTTAAACCCAATCTCATAGATCAACAGTTCAAACCTTCTGGTCTCAGGACCACTTTGCACTCTTAAAAATTGGAATTCCAAAGGATTTTTGTGTATGAGGGTTATCAATACTTAACCACAGTAGAAATTAAAACTGTGTCGACAATAAGTCACTAGGAACTGAGAATACAAGGTTCAGTGGTAAACCAAGCTTTCGAGAGGTACAGTGATCACCGAGTTGCAGATGAAGGACACCCACGGGGGTGCGGGGGTGAAGGCTGGAACAGGGTGTAACGTACAGACGTGCCTCCGAAGGTGAGAGATTTAGACACACACTTGGAAACAGACCAGACCCCTCAGAGAGTAATTGTGGCCCCTTGTGATTGTTAGCAGCTCTAGCAAAGGGCATGGTGTCCTGCTGGCCATTCTACTTATGTTACCTTCAGTAATTCTCTTGGGAGTACAAGGATGGTGCAGCTTCAAGCTTACAGAAGCCATAAACGAAGTCAGTGACATTAACTGGACTAAGGCTAAAAGCTAGTGGACGTTGGAAAGGGATTCCAGCACGGTCCTTTCTAATTCCAAGAGCTAGGCTCTTTCACCTGTCTTGTGCTCATTTCCTAAAATCGACCATTTCTTTCTCCAGGCTCCCAGGTGGGTTGGTGGCTCCCTGCCCTGATTTCTCAGAGACAGTCAACATTCTACTCTAACTTATTACTTTGGTGGTTTACTTTTGACAAAAAATTTGATAAAGTGTGGGCACAGAGTGCTTGCTCAGTGTTCTGAAATCAGAAACTATATTTTTTAAATTTCAGACATGTAATGAAGTCATAGAGTTACCTCCTGACAAACGTGTGTTCTTGACCAGAGGGGACCTTCTCTGGGGCTAGAGTCACTGCCGACTCCTTCACGCGTCCTGGCTCACAGAGACAGTCAATACATGTGTGGCAAATTGCCTATCTAGTACATGTATTGCATTTATGATATAGATAGATAGATACATAGATTGTCTTTGATTTAAATTTATTGTTTCTGAATTACATTAGAGCCATACTAAATGAAAACGAGAACTATCACTCTTAATCTTGTAGACCAATTAGAGGTAGTAAGTGCTGCGAGAAATTTTCTTTCTTCTTTAGCTGTTTTATTTATACTCACCCTTAGCAGATACCATAGGGAGCCTTTCAATATGTCAGGCCCATTTTTTAACATGGTGATGACCAGAGCTGAGGCTGGCTGGTTGAGACCTTCCTGATAAAATTAGCCACAAAGGCATGGCTTCAGGGTGCATAAGGGAGAGTCATTTAGAAAGTGAAGGATAAACGTACACAATCCTAAAATATGGGGGAAAAAAGATGATCATTCTACCAAAACTTCGACGACAGAAGTTCTCCTAAAAACTGTCCCTCCAGAACAACAGCAAGTTTCCACAGAATGATCAAATCCATCAACACATTGTCAGATAAATTCCTGGGTACCAGGTGCAGCCAGGTCAGAAAGTGAGATGGAGCAGAGGTGATGGAGAAGCTAGAGTGACTCTGCACCAGAGAAGAGACAGAGGACAGGGCAAAAGAGCACAATCCTGTCATGTTGTACGTAAGCCATTTATTCACTATTGTGGATGAACGTGAAGCAACACTAGTTGTGAGGAATAGGAAGAAAGAGAGAATTGGGACTCGCAAATAAGCATTTGACAAGCATAATGTGAAAGCTTCCAAACCTAGAAAGAAAAAAAAAAAAAATTGGGACTTTAAGAAAAGAGACTCAGATTATAAAATCAAAACAATAAAATTAAAAAAAAAAAAACAGCCTCCATCTCTCAACACTACTCAGGCCCCTCACTGCTATCAGCCTTTTCATTTCAATGTCATCATTCTTTTTTCTTTCTCTTTGATTCAGAGATTAGACAAGCATATGAACACATATGTTTCCCACTTCCTGCCCACACACTTTTATCTAAATTTCTTCAAGGTCCCACAGTGAGACAAGGGCAACTTCTTTAAAAACTGATGCAGTTTTCCTAGCTGGCTGTCGGGTCACCGTTTCCTGCTGTGATTTATGGATGTGGCACAAATATCCTCCTTCAGTCCACCGAGGGGGACCGAGCTTTGTGACAGGTGCCGAGGATCCAGATTTGAGCAAGGAAGAAAAGGACCCATCTTTCATGGAGCTTGTGTTCTAGTTGAAAGAGACAGATGCTAAAGAAGGAAACAAACATGAAGTTACCATAGAGCATGATAAGTGTCCCCAAATGGATAACACAGGGTCATAGGTTAGACTAGCAGCCTATCGGATAAGACTGTTTGAACCAGAATGATAAGTAGGAATGGGCTGTGAGATGATTTGGGGAATGAATATTCTAGAAGGAATTGAAAATACAAAATCTTTGGGGCAAGAACAAGCTTGACTTGTTCAAAAAAAGAAATGGGGGCTTTCCTGGTGGCGCAGCGGTTAGGAGTCCGCCTGCCTATGCAGGGTACGCGGGTTCGTGCCCCGGTCCGGGAAGGTCCCACATGCCGCGGAGCGGCTGGGCCCGTGAGCCATGGCCGCTGAGCCTGCGCATCCGGAGCCTGTGCTCTGCAACGGGAGAGGCCACAACAGTGAGAGGCCCGCGTACCGCAAAAAAAAAAAAAAGAAAAGAAAAATGAGGGCTAAAATGGCTGAAGTACAAACAACAACAACAAAAATGACATGAAGGAGACAATAGAGCTAGAGACCAGATCATGTAGAGATTTCTTGGTCACAGCAAGGAAATTGAAATTTACTGGAGAGGCAACGGACGATCATGGGAATATCTTAAGCAAAGTAACGATAAAATGTGATTTACCTATTAGAAAATTTTCACTAATCCTCTTAGTAAATACACTACCTGGTATGAAACTCTGCCATAATGGCCTTATTGCCCCGCAGTTACCTGGAGGTGGAGGAGAGCCTGTTAGGACATCATTCAGAAATTTCATTGGTAATAGATTTCTGATTCTGTCCCCAACGAAAGAGATCTAGGCTCATACTTGGCTTGCCATATATTAAAAATCTGTTTGGAAGCAAACTGTTTTTAAAGTACCTTTGGTTTTAATTAGCATTTTAATTTTAAGAAAGGATGAGAAATCTTCATAAGAAGCATTTTCCACTTGGGTGTTTAAATCTGTACCATAATGTTACATTAAAATCATTCCTGAAGTGTTAATTAATAATTATCTTAGGAATAATGCAAATGTGAAAGGCCATTGTGACTCACCAGCTTCATTTGAGCTCACTCCATTTAAAAATTCTATTAATTCTTGTTACCAGTGACAAGATCGTTTAATTTCTTAAATGTGACATTTTATTACGCATAGGGCCTTTCATCTAAGTGAATTTATTGGCTGTGACAGGCCCTAAAACTCATTTTTATTTTTCAAAATGCGTTTTGTCGACTATTTTGCCTATCTTTAATCTGATCCATCTTTAGACTACAAATAAGTCTGACTGTCCTCTCCAGCTCTCCGCTAGGTGATGTGAAAAAGTGAGCTCCAGGTAAGGGCAGGAGTGAGGACAGTCAAGTCGAGGGTGGCTACGTGAACCTGCAATTGGGACCAAAGCTGTAAATGCATTTCTGTGCCCAGAAATGGCCTTTATTCTTTTTTTTTTTTTTTTATTTTTTTGCCATACGCGGGCCTCTCACCGTTGTGGCCTTTCCCTTTGCGGAGCACAGGCTCTGGACGCGCAGGCCCAGCGGCCATGGCTCACGGGCCCAGCCGCTCCGCGGCTTGTGGGATCTTCCCGGACCGGGGCACGAACCCGTGTCCCCTGCATCGGCAGGCGGACTCTCAACCACTGCGCCACCGGGGAAGCCCTGGCCTTTATTCTTTACACTTAGATGGCAACTGTGGGATGGACAGGATGAAATCACCTGACATGTTAAAAAGATAAATGTGTCAATATTTACAGCAATTTAGGAGACATTAAGAAACTTGGGTGGGGTTAAAGAAAATCTATGTCCTCCCAGCCTGACCTTCGAATACTAAAATCTTTACAACGTTACTCCTGATGGGACGCCTTGGTGAAAAGCGCTAAGAGCTGCATTCACATTTGTATTGAATCCCCTGGAAGACTAGGCATTTTCTGCATTAAGAGGAACCAAAACTTTATAGAAGTGAAATCTCAAGAGCAAAGCCAAGTGAGTCAGCAAGCAGCTGGCCCAACTCACAAACGTCACGGCCACTAAAGTTCCATCTTTCCATTTTATGTCTCTTCTACTTGCTAAAATAATGATAAGAGTAGGAGCAGCTCCCAGTGAGAACACGTTCTCTTTTCTGGTGCTTTGCTTTAGGTCTATTCCTTACCCTGTTTAGTCCTTAGCTGCGGCATTATGGTGGCAACCATGTAGGCTGTGCAGGAAACCAAGGCTCAGAGAGATGAAGGCCCTGCCTCATTCACACGGAATTCTCACCTGGGTCTGTCTGATCCTTCCCCCAGGTACCTTGCTGCCTGCTGGACCAAGGTAGTTGGCATTTGAGGCAAATAGTGTCACCAAGCACTATTTAGGAAAATAGAAAAAATAGGGAAAGCATTTAGGAAAAGCGCAGAGAGCATCACACTGGCAGTTCCGAGGTCCCCAAGGGCGAGCAAAGTGTCCCAGGAGGACTTCAGGGTTAGAGGTGATTAAAGGAAGGACACACACGCATTGCCACTTTTCTCATGGGGAGATGGGTTCCATCTGCCCCCCACCCTGAGTCTGGGCTGGCCTGTGACTGCTTTGACCAACAGTGGACAGTAAAAGTGATTCCAGGCCCTAGTTGTCAGAAAAAATGCAGAATCCCCAATTCAACTCAAATTTCAGATAAATAACAGTTGTCTTTGGATGAGTATGCCCCATGCAACATTTGAGACATACCTATACTAGTAATTATTATTGAACTGGACATCCTATCATTTTCTTTGCTAAATCTGGCAACCCTGTGCAAATTTTAAGACTAGACTTTGAGAGAACTGGGAGCTTCTGCTTTGGTCCCTTGTTGGCCAGAGCAGCCATGTAACGAGGCTGAAGAGACCACGGGGGAGTCTGGTTGAGTCCAGCCATGCGGCTCACCCTGATGAGGATCCAAGTATGTGAGTGAAGCCATCTGGAATGGTCCTGACCAGACCAGCCCCCAGATGAGCACCACCAAGCCATCCCAGTCTACACCAAGGGAAGCAGAGAATCACCAGCCTGAAATCGTGACCCACACAGTCATAAACCATAAAAGATGGGTATTGTCTTTAGCCACTGCATGGTGGAGCAGCGCACCACGCAGCAGTTGATAATCAGAGAGAAATGAGAAAGAAGGAAGGTGGAAAAAGGAAGTTGAAGCTAAGGCCCGCAGTCTCTGAAGAGCAATGAAAATCTCAAATGTCTCTGAGACGTAGGAAACTATGCAACTGTTTATGTTTAACTTATTGTAGCTCGACCCTTGCTTTAGCTTATTGAGTGAAAGTTGATGACTCACAAATTCCGTTTTTAAAATATGCCCTGGAACATGAAAATAATTCTAAGGAACATTTCTCAGTTTTCACCTCTATAAGTCTTCCCTTTTACTACATGGTGCTTTTTTAAAAATAAATAAGAATAGTTTGTTTATGAGCTATCAGTGGCTGTTGATTCATTTTGCTAATTAATGATTCAGACAAAATCAGTGTACAATATCCAGTGATAGCCAGGTTATAATTATGAGTTCTTTCCTTGTCAGAAACCTTACAAATTACAGACAATTTTAGAATTGTTACGCATCGCTGGCTACTGAATAGACTCCTTGAACAATTCCGGTCATTGTTTCATCAATTACATCCAAGCAAGAAACCTGGGCTTCTCTTGTGTTCCTTCTTCATTATCTCCCAGGACCAGTCACCACCTGTACATTCTGCCCCCAAACAGCTTTCAAATCCATGCAGCCCATCGAAGCTCTCTTAGTTTAGGACCAAGACATCAGTCTTCCTACTGGTTGTCTTGTCACCCTCCTTTGAATAATGGCCCCCCAAGATGTCCACATCCTAATCCCTGGCACCTGGAAGTATGGTATCTTACATGACAAAAGGCACTTTGCAGCTATGATAAAGTGAAGGATTCTGAGATGGGAAGGTTACACTGGATAACCTGGGCAAGCCAATGTGGTCACAAGGGTTCACGCAAGAGGAAGACAGTAGAATTACAGTCAGCGAGAAGGGGATGTGATGATGGAGCCAGGAGTTGGAGAGATGCACTTTGAAGATGTGGGAGGAGACCCGAGCCCAGGAATGTACGCAGCCTCTGAGGCTGGAAAGGCCAGAAACGGACTCTCCCCGAGGAACACAGCCGTGCTGACACTTAGATTCTGGGCGTCTGACCTCCAGACTGTAACAGAACAATGTGTGCTGGTTGAAGCCCCTAAATTGGTAGTAATTTGTAACCACGGCAATAGGAATCCAATACATGCCCTCAATTCTTTCCCGCATCAGCAAGGTCTCTTTAGGTTATAAATTTGCTGAAGTCACTCCCTAGCATCTCTCTAAAGGCTTCCATTTGAGATTAAAATAAAATCCAAATTCCTAAAAATAGCCCACCAGCCCTGTTCCAACACACCCTCTGCCCTGGGGTCTTTCCATTCTCCCCTCCCTCACACTAAATAGAAGACCAAGACTGGAGACTTCTTCCTGTTCCTCAGAGAGTCCAGGTTCTTCCTGCCTTCAGGCCTGGGACAGAGATCAGAAAGTGTTTCCACGTCCTTTTTTCTCCCTAGTCGCATGGAGAGGCTACAGAGTGAAGTAAGTCAGAAAGAGAAAAACAAATACCATATGCTAACACGTATATATATGGAATCTCAAAAAAAAAAAAAATGGTTCTGAAGAACCTAGGGGCAGGACAGGAATAAAGACGCAGACGTAGAGAATGGACTGGAGGACACGACGAGGGGAAGGGTAAGCTGGGACTAAGTGAGAGAGTGGCGTGGACATATATACACTACCAAACGTAAAACAGATAGCTAGTGGGAAGCAGCCGCATAGCACAGGGAGATCAGCTCGGG
>RJWK010000295.1:63394-112558 GCA_004363435.1 Platanista minor
GGAAAAAAAAAAAAGGCTACATTTCAAAACTCCCTTGCAGTTAGCTCGTAGCATGGTATTTGCCCCTCCAGCACCTCCCCCTACGACCCTCCCTGCTCTGACTCTGCTCCCATCTGACAGCAGATGCTGTAAGCTATTGACCCCCTGTAGGCTGTTGAGCTACATCATCTGTGTGTGGCCAGGTGGAGCAATGCCCTCCACCCACACTGGGTTCTGAAGTGAGAAAGAAATGCACTCATTGTGTTAAGCAGCTGAGATTTGGGGGTTATTTGTCGCAACAGCTGGCTTTCTGCAAAAGCTATGCCGGAGCTGTCACCCCTGCCTGGAACATTCTCACTCCAGGCATTTCCATAGCGGCGCCCCCCAAGTCTCAGGTCAAAGGCCTTTCCATAAGAGCTTCCAGAGCATCCTTCATAAAGGAGCACCTCCACCCACGTGAGCCTGTCGCATTTCTTCAGAATAGTTGTCATTATCCCCAATATCTTTTTAGCTTTTTCTTTACTTGTTCATCATTGTCTCCTCAAGGCACCTGGCACAGAGTAAGCCTTCAATAAATATTTGCTGGATGGGTGGATGGGCAGGTGGGTAGGTGAGTGGATGAGTAGAGGGAGGGGTGGGAAGAAAGGGGAGCATGAACACACAGGTTGACAAACGCAGGACTTTTAAGAAACTGGGAATAGGCTAGCATGGCTCGAGAGAAATCTAAAGATAAGTAAAACAGGTAATGGATGTTCTCATATTATTCCAAAAATCCTGATCTTTATTTCACAGGAATTAGGAAGCCTCTAAGGTTTTTGCAGTCAGAGGAGGTCTTCCAGAATTTTACTTTGGCAGCAGTGTAAACAGTATTTGGGATAGAAAGATTGGAGGTAAGTTGACCAATTAGGAAACCACTTGTAATAATAATAATAATAGAGAATATGAATTATTAACATTTATTGTATCATAAATATATAGCAAGCACTGCACTAATAATGTCGTTGCATTAAAGTTCATTTAATCTTCACAATAACCATAGGGGTGAGGTGGTATTATTATGTCTATTTAATAGATGTGAAAACTGAAGCACAGAGAGGTCAAGTGACTTGCCAATATCACACAGACAGTGAGCAATGGAGTTACAATTTGAACCCAGGCAGTCTGATGTCAGGCCCCATGCTCCTAGTTACCATTTTTATGCTGTGATTACTGTTACACTCAAAGACAGTGGCAGCAGACAAGGAAAGAAGGAGATCCCAACATGAGGAAAAGCCATCAGATATGGCTCCAAAATGTGTAACCACAGCAAAAACAAAGGAAGGGTAGGATCTGGCTCTTTTTAGTGTTTAACTTTGTCTCACACAAAATCCCCTGGATGGCGTCTTCCCCTTGTTGCTGTTGTTAGAAACCAAGCCTTGTAGTATTTTTTCTTCAGGTGACACACCACAGTGTCTTCACACACGTGCCTTGTTACTTCTGCCAGTTCACCCAAATTGCCTCGCACTAAACGAGGGGGCCCCAAAAGACAATTACAGAGAAGTAGGCAGAGACCCACCAAAGGTAAAGATGATGAACGTGTTTCTTAGGGAGTCGGAATAAGTACTTGGGATTACTCAAGCAATGTTAATTTCCCTGGGTGTGCCTCACCTTGGCCTTTCCAGTTCTGATCTTGGCCGTGGGTATTGACAAATACTGAGCAAGGGTCAGTGCTCCAGACTAGGAGCTGTGGATATCAACGGAAGGTCCTGGGCTCATGGAGCTGTGTCTGCTTTAGGTCTTCCATTGATCTGATCACAAGTCCCTCTTTTATTTCAAACTGCATGTCTAGGCGTGTATGCTGCCTTGCTTCAGTTCGGGGCCGGCACTGTGGTAATTGTAATTTTTTCCTTTGGTATGCATGTTCCAAACACCCCATGAGTGTTCCTATGGGGACATAATTTAGCTGGACATATTAAATCATGTCATCGGCAGTCACGAGCCAAATGAATTATTGATCAATGGCTGTGAAATCAAAGTGCATCTGCAGAATTACATTTGGAAGCAGGGATTCATTTACAGTCAACTTTATTCTGGAAGGTTTCCATCTAACTGAGCACTGCCCAGAATGATCTTTTCGGGACTTTGCTTCTTAGGCTTTTAAGTATCTGTATCAAGTCTTTGAAAGGGCTTTGCAAACTCTCAAGTAAATATAAGTGCTTTAGTGATTATCATTTCAGGTGATCGCCTTGTATTTAGGAGCTGAAATACACAAAAGGGTTTTCCAGCCTGTATATTACCCAAACCGACCACCTCCACTCCTACCCAAAATGACACACCGGCACCTCCACCAGGATTCCTCAGCATCCGTGGAGTGATGCTGTGGGCGGCACCAGCTCCAGGCACTGCTTCCTTGGCTTTTCTTCCTGGTTTGAGTTCATCTTACCACATATATCCACATACTTGGTTCCCTCACTTCTTATGCATCATGTGACTTACTTAATCATCTCAATCCCATTAGGTGGCACGATTACCATCCTCAAGCAAGGGAACAGAGAGGGTTAGGAAATTTCCCTGAGTTGCACAGCTAGTGAGGAGGAGAAGAAAGATTGGAATCCAGGCAGCCTGAATCCAGAGCATCCCCGACTCTGCCCACAAGAGGCTGAGGGAGGAAGTGTGTAGGCGATGTTTGAAGAGCCTGCCTTGCTTGTTTACAAATGAACCACGGAGTGTCGGGGTAGAGTGTGGCCCCATAGTCACACAATGCCTCCCCCTTCTCCAGTTGATGCTGTGCAGACTCAAACGCAGATCATCTGGATAGTCTCAAAATACAGATTCAGACTCCACGGGGAGGCCAGATTCTGCATTCTAACACACTCATAGGTACCACTGATGCAGCTGGCCGTGGACCACACCCTGGCAGCGAGGTTCCGTGGCTAGCTCAGGATGAAGCAGGGCGAGTGAGTGGGGAGGCTGGTGCATCAGTCACGTCTCAGCAGGAAAGAGACGACACATTCAAGGGGCCATGGACAAGCTTAATGAAGAGCCTGTTCACAGATCGGTGGGCGGCGCAGTGAAGACCGGGACATGGCCGTGGCAGGAAGCCTTGCCCGGGTCTCAGGGGCACGAGGCGGGAGTTCCAGCCATGGGAGGAGCACCCGTAGTGGGCACTGGTAGCCTCAGCCACTGCCAGGCACAGCCCAGCAGGGACGGAGCCTGGGAAGAATGAACCCTAAGTCTCTCTCCTCCAAGTTTTCTGCAGGTGTCTCTCCCGGTCAAACCCAGCCCTGATGGCTAAGCCCAAGGCACAGGTCAGGCCCGAGAAGGACAGACGATGGTTCTGGAAGGGAAGAAAACTGAACGACTCATGCTGGGGACTGCCCGCCACGACTGACCGGCTGACAAAGGAGGAAGGATCAGTCCAGCTCATTCATTCACTCATTCATTCATTCATTCATGTAAGAGATGTTTTCTGAGCACCTGACACATGCAGCGCCTCTCCTAGGCCATGGAGAGAGCGTGTCGGTGAAGCAAATCCCGGGTCCCCTTGGACCTTACACACGCTGTGTCGGGGACAAGGGAGATACCAGGGAACTGATGAATGTGTAGTCCAATGTCAGGCAGTGATGTCAAAAGATAAAGCAGGGCCTGGGAATGCAGAGGGACAAGAGATGTTTGCACAGATGAAGCAGCCAAGGAGGGCGTCTACAAGGAGAAAACGCATCAGTGGCGGCCTGAAAGAAGCCAGGGGACCAGTGGTAGATGCAGATGGAGGAGACTTCTAGGCAAAGGGCAGCAGGGGGCTGAGGGGCCGGGGCACAGCTCCTGGATGGGTGTAGTAGAGAGGAGGGCGCCAGTCTGCTCCCCCGCCCCCTGCCGTAGGACCCTCTCCCCGTGGTTGCCTGGTGTGGTTTTCTCGGGATGCTGTTCAGCTCCACTTTGGCCTCTCCGTGTCCTGCAGCCCTGGTCCTGGGGCCCTGCACCTCTAATAACATCCATGGTCTCACGTGGAACCACAAGAACCCTGGCATCCTCTCTTCTGTGCCTGCTAATGGCCTTGGAAAGCTGGAATGGATGGGGGTCAAACCCACCTTTCTCCAAGGCACATCAGACTCTCATCCCAGCTGGCCTCCTACCTTCAGAAACCTCTGCACCCAAAAAGGTAACAGTCTCCATGACAGAGCACATCTTTAATTGTCAGAGAACCTGTGTGGAGCTCTCCTTAGAACCCTCCCCAATTCCACGTTGACAGTAGCACCAGGATGGGCCCAGGGATAAGATACAGGGAGGAGATACAGCTCAGCAAACGTCTGCCAAAGGATGAGCTGCAGGCCCCTCATTCACAGACACTTCTATCAACCCTGATGATGCCCTTGGAGACTTGCCCTTGACTTCAAGGATGAAGACACCACCCTCCACCATGGGAGAAAGGAAAGGCTCTCACCACCACCACCCAACTCTGCACTTCCCAGAAGGCCAGCCTCCAGACCTGCCCTTCTCTCCCCACTCCTCTTCTCATACAGCCTGGGGCGAGGGGGGCTGAGCCTGGGGACGAGGGGGGCGGGTGACATTGGTGGGGCCAGTGGAGGTGTCCGACCCCAACTTCTAGCACTCTGTTAGAATGTGGGAGCACTTAACCTGTTTTGTTTTCTCCCTGCGGGTCCTAATGGCACCAGAAAGGCCCCATGCATCATCTTACTGCAAATGAAACTAGCGCATGTCCATAGATGGACTTGTTAACAACTCTGATAAAACATGTGGTTTGCGAGAGGCAGCTGCACGTTCTCATAGAAATGAGACTTGGCTTTGGGTTTTATTGTAATTCTCACCTTTGCTGCAACCATAAGCAAGTCTCATTATAAATCCTGTGTATTTAGTCTTCCGAAGGGCCTTGGGCTGAGGGATACACAATTTTTTTTTTTTTTTTCTTTGCGGTACGCGGGCCTCTCACTGTTGCGGCCTCTCCCGTTGCGGAGCACAGGCTCCGGACGCTCAGGCTCAGAGGCCGTGGCTCACGAACCCGTGTCCCCTGCATCGGCAGGCGGACTCTCAACCACTGCTCCACCGGGGAAGCCCCACAAATATTTCTGATGATTGTGATGCAACCCCGTATTTGGCAGACAGGCCATGGGCATGTAGTTAGAAGCGTGGCTGAGACCCCAGGTCCTTCCTCCTCTGTCCGAAGCGGCATTTACTCCAGGAGCTCGTGGGATTTGGGAAAACGTACCGGAAGGAGCAGAAAGGACACGATGCCACATAGTCCGTTACATCAAATAAACAGAGGTCTCGGAACAGGTGACGGATGCTGCTGTCATAATACATTATCGTGATCACTGAGCGAGCTGACAGCGTATAGATCAGTGAGATTGACATATGAGGTTCCAGTCATAAAATTTGGGAGGTTTTGTATAAAATGATCAAAATAAATGTAATTTCGGCCAGGGCCGCATCTCCCCGTATATTGTTGGAAAGCATCCCATTCAAGTTATCCTGACAACTCTGAGTGGGCTTTTCTTGAAGCAGATTTTGTGACCTGCAGATTCCAAGAAGCATCAATGACCAATTTGTAAATCACCCCACAGTTCGTTAGACAGGCTCCCAAGCACTGCACCCTCCTGGTCTAGAGGCAGATGGTGCTTGTGGAAGGACCAGTGTGACAGAAACATCATTCTGCTGACCATCACCTTGGAGGAATGGAACCCACTCTGAGTCTGGGCTGCCGATGGTGTTATAATAATGATCGTAATAACACACATCTTTGTGTGCTTACTGCATGCCGGGCACTCTTCTAAACACGGTGTGGGCTATTTCACTGAACCTTTCAACAGTCACACAACGCCGATGCAGATGAGGAAACTGTGGCGCAGAGCCGGGTAGGAGACAGTGGCAGGGTAAAGAGTGGAGACAGTGGAAAAAAAGAGCGATGGAGGCCCGCTCTGGCGGGCTTAACTTCTACTCCGCATTCCTATGATTGATTCCTTATCTGTTTTGCTGGCGAGTAGACGACAAAGGCTATTATACTGTACTTGCCACACGAATTTCTCAGGCGTCCACACGCAGTTCAATTTCACGCTGTGGA
The DNA here is from genome assembly GCA_004363435.1 of Platanista minor. Classification (NCBI taxonomy): domain Eukaryota; kingdom Metazoa; phylum Chordata; class Mammalia; order Artiodactyla; family Platanistidae; genus Platanista; species Platanista minor. Next base: position 69,429 of record RJWK010000295.1, read on the forward strand.
TCTAAGGGTAAGACTTCTTTAGGGAACTCCACACCATGGCCTTGGCCACATAGCGCTACCAAACAAAGAAGCCGCTTTTGCAATAGCCATAAATTGCTTTGAGTAGTAAAGCGTGACTTTAAGACTCTTTAAATGTTTAGTTTCCTAACCGTGCCATTCCTATAGCTAATACCCTGGCGGAAATGTTGAGGCCTAATTGTCGTTAGAGAAATGATTTTCCTTTTTGCAAATGGCCTCTAAACGAGAAGAGGCGTTTGCATCAGTTATTTGACCCTAGAGACACAGTATTGATCTACAAAATGAATTTTAGAAGGGGAAGACGCAGCAAGGAGGGGGGGGTGGGAAAAGAGATTTTAAGTGACTTGCATGCAGTGAAGCCAGAAGAGCGTCTTGGCCAGAGGGAGAAGAGAGCTTCCTGTCCTGCCTCCAGGGCAATCCCATCTCACGCTTGTTTGTTCATTGCCCACTTATTCAATTTTAGGGAACACCGAGTTCCGCTGTATCTTATTTACCTACTGAAGTAAAGCCTGTAACAGCAGAAGTGAACCCAGAGGTGTTGCTTAGAAAAAGCACCATTTGAACAGTTGCAGACCGTTCAGGACACTGCACAAAGCCAAAGAAAAAGCAGCTGCCTCACCCAAAGAGTTACATGCTGTCCCGGCAGGGCTGTGACAAGAACGGAGTGACAAAGCGGGGTGCAAAAGAGAATGGCCCCCCCCGATTCTCCTCCGCTCTCCAAAAGCATCGCTGTGTGCTTTCCAAGCTATAGTTCAACACAGTGGAATCCCTGAAATCGAATTCCAAACAGTCTGACTAAAGAGAACATACCTCCATTTTCTAGAACCCAGACATGGTGATTTGCAGGCTGGTTTTTTGGCCTTTACAGTGACTCGATTTCACCTGTTCTGTACCACACCATGCATATTACAGAGCCTACCTGAAAAACCACATTGATTCTGAGGTCACCCGTCAATAAATCAATACCTGCAGACAAGACACAGACAAATGAATGTTACAGAATGCCTGAAAGGGCCTTGACCTGGCCCCCTCTCTCCCCACTAGCCATGCGAACTTCAATCCCCCACTGAAGCCCCCCAGGCCTTTTTTCCATATTAAAAAACGGACTTATTTTTTTAATGTCTGCTCCATCTGTGTCAGGCTTGGTTTGTCGCCTGCAAGTTGTAAGCGTCAAATAAATTCCTGATGTAAAAGCATTGCGTGTGCTGCACACCCATCTAAAAAAGCCTGTCTCCCAGATAGGCTCCCTTTCAGAGGCCCTGTATGGTTAGCTAGGGATATTTGACTCTTTGGGCCAATAAAATGGGTAGAAATGTATTTTGCATGTAAGAAGGATATTAATTTAGGGACCAGAGGAGGGGCTATTTGGGTTGAACTGTGTCCCACAAAAAAATCATCATTAATGGCAAGGGGGGTGCTGAAGGAGCAATAGGGTGAAGGCAGCAGAGGTGAAGTCAAGATGCAAGAGAAGAGAGCAGAGGTCAAGCTCACAGACGCAGCTGGCACTTAGTTTTAAGGAAAGAGTGGAGTCTGTGACTCCTGCCTGCATCACCCTTGCCTAATCTCGGGGCTGGGACACAGTGCCAGAAAAACTCTGTTCGAAGACAAACCTTTACTCCCACGTCATAATGGCTCATTGGCAAGGCTTCTTTGGTTTCTTATCAGAGGGCAGCCCTCACAGGGATGGGGAGAAGTCCAGGGTAGGAAAGTGAGAGAGCCTCACAGGGCCCTAAAGTGACGCACAGGAATGCCTCCACCAAAGCCCCCAAAGGACCCATAATCCACAAACAACCCTTCTAAGGATTCTCACATGAGCTTTCCTGCCCCAGCATGTCACTGGTTCTGACAGAATCCCCACTAGCTGGGTGAGTTTATCCAGGTCGTTCTATACACGTATATCCAGCATCCCGTCTGAGTTGGTTTTGTCCGGGGCCATGGGGCCTAACAGGGTGGAATCTCCTGGGATTCCTACCTGAGAATGGACACAGGCCCAAGCAGGAAGGAGACCCATCAGCAGGGCCAGGCACAGGGATGAGGGGACAGGACCCCCGTGGGAACTGAGAGGCAATCCATCGGGTGGGTGCACTGTCCTGGGCGTCTGGAAGGTGTGCAAGGAGGTAACCGTCTCGATGGGTGATGGATCCCAAGAGAGGGGGGTCGCAGATGGCCTGTCAGCCAGTAGCAGGACCTCAGCAAACACCCGGCGGGTTAGGCCACATGCCAGTGCCAGGGGAGGCCCCAGCCAAGGCAAGATGGCACCTGAAGAGCCAGGATGCTACAGATTACACTTCGAGGACTCAAGGATGGGGAATCAGAAAAAAACCAAAGACCAGTACTGGGCTCTGGAACAAGGCAGAATCCAGGTAGGCAGGCCCCGGAGGCTGAGTTCCACATATATTAGCTCCACTCGTTTTTAGATTCTTCTCCCATCTAGGTCATTAACTGATTCACTTTGCTGAACACCTGAAACTACCACAATTGTAAATCAACTATACTCTAATAAAAATTATTTTTAAAAAGTGAAAAAAAAAAGCAGATAACAGAAAACACTAAGCAGAAAGTTAACCCATATTACTTTCCCTAAAAGAAATTGATCATTAACAGCCTGATGTATAAACTTCTATATTTTTCCTATGCATGTATATGCACATACATTTCTGGGTTTACATGTATGCATATATAAATTTTACCCCCCAAGATGGAGTAACTAACCCCCATGGGCTAGTAAAATGGCTATACTACCAGACTCTTTCACAAGCAGCTTTTTTAAACCTAACAATATATCATGCGTATTCCCTTTGTCAAAAAATATTGATCAATATCATCATTTTAAAGGATTGGTATAATACTTATTTTATACATCTACCATAATGGGCTTTACAAATCCTCCACTGGTAGACATTGAAGTTTTCCCATTTTCTTGAATTTATAAATGGTGCTGCAGTAAATATCCTTGTATGTCATTTCCTTAACTTAAGTTCCTAAGAGTGAAATCATCAGATCTAAGCCCACTTTTAGTTATGTGTTGCCAAACTGAACTCCATGTAGCAGCTCATGAATATTTATGTGAGAGGTCCAGTCTCTCAACGGCTCTGGACCTCAGGGGCATCTATCACTTGGAAGTTCATTTGTTTAGACCATCCATAAGGGGTCTCGGGTCCCCCACCCCCTTAGTAAAATCTCAATAAAACAGACTTGCACATTGTCAGGGCACAGACCTCAGGAAACATAAAACTAAGATCTTGAGAAAAATGTATGTGTATTTATTCAGAGAGTTAACAATTCCCTTCCAATTCTTACTTCCAAATTAAAATCTTTCCTTGCTATCTGTTAATACTCTATTTGAATTGTTCCTCACAATTCATATCAATGGACCATCAAAATGAAATCTACTAGCATACAAAAAAATCGCTTTACAAAAACCATCAATATGACCGTCAATATTTAATCAAATTTAAGCAGAATTAACAGTCATGGCCTTGTGCAAACACCGGCACTGGATCACGGTTACGAGATGAGAAGCACGTAGCTGTGTTGTATTTAGCTGAGGACCGCTTTGCTCATCACACATAGGCGTAACCTGTAATCAAGGGTGAGGTCACCCAACACATAAGCACAACTACTGGGGCGGGGGGTGCTTTCTTCTTACAGCAATATCTAACTAATTAGGGTTTTCCTTGAGGAAAAAGAAACACAAGACATTTATTTAGACTTTCAAAAAAGATATTTCGTCAAGTCCCAAAGACTGGGTGTTACGGACAAGAAGGTTTTTGTTAGGAATGGAACACTGAGTAAGAACTGGCAAAGACAAAGATGGAAGAACACAGGCTGAATAAGGGACCATGAAGTCTGTGAGCTCCCTGACTTTGGGTGGAGCCCCACCTACAACAAGCTTCCACAAACTCGCTGAGATGCATCTAATGGTATACTTTCAGGAGAAAGAATCTAAAACACGATCGCTCAGGGGCCAGTGACATCATAACAGGTCGGCATTCTAGGGGAGAGGGTTCTTCGGTTAAATAATCAGGGAAACAACTCATTCAACTTCTCTCTCTCTCTCTTGAATATTCACAATGTACATTACCATTTTTAAAGACCAGAAGATGCCCTTTGATTTTAAAAAAACATCTTTAATTGTCTTTACCCCATAATTGTTCAAAACCCCTTTGCTGAATGAACACCTATTAGAATCTCATAGAGCATCAATGTTTCATGAAGCATAAACTGATCTGAATTGTACACATGAGCCCATGGATACCAAATCTATCCATCATAACTAGTGATGCAAAGGTAAACTGGCTCTTCATTAAAAAAAGAAAACAGAGCCTTGATTTGCAGTGTCTGCCAATTTCCATGGTGTAAATGCTCCCACTGTAGCTGATTTGAAGGAAGGCTGTGCTTCACAACCTTCAAGGGGTTGGTCTAGGCTATTTCGTGAAAATTCAAGGTGCTTCTAGCCTCCTAAAGAGCAAACCAAACTCTGAAAGGTGATCATAAAGTAAACAAAAAAACATCTGTCAACCTTGACACAGCTGACGTAGCTCTTGGGGAAACACAGGACCAGATTAAATCTTAGTGACATGGTGAATGAATTCATTTCCCCCTGACATACCTGGTGCTGTTCTGGTGAATATCTCTACAGAAAGAGATTAGAGAAGCAGAAGAAAGGCAACAAAAATCATCCAAAGGATTAGAAGAGTTTCGATGTGAACGAAATATAGAAATATGAAGTCTGGAAATACGAAGACTGAGAAGTGAGCTGATCGAGACCTGCAAAGGCATTAAAGTATAAATAGAAAGGGAGAACGTTAAAAAAAAAAAAAAAACTACCATGGTTGATCTCTTCCACATGCTGGCGGCAGACATGCACATATGCACACAGCCAGCAGGAGGGTGACTCAAATCTAGCTGGGAGAAATTTTTTAGAAATGAGTAGGACTCAGTCCTAAAAAGGGTGGGCACTGAGAGAAAAGCAGCCAATGAGAGGAGAAGGTTAATTGACCATTGGCCAAACTAGAAACAAGGAGGCATCAATCAGTTTCGCAGGAATAGATGCTACAGTTCTACAGAAATCGTTGCCCTCCTCATCTCTGAGGTGAGAACATCACAGGGCAGGATGTCATTGCCCAGCCCCTTCCTTCATCTCCCTTTACCTGCAAGGCCAGACCGAGTGACACTGAGCTGACGGAAGCCAAGCTTTCCATTGAGAAGGTGAACATTTGGGAAAAAGCCAGCCTTGGATGTTCGCAAGAAGACCTACTGGTGAGGACCGTTATGGCTCGTCAACTTGCCGGGGCCAAGAAACTTCTACTGCTGGTCCTGGGGAATTTAAAAATGAGCACTTCGTCTTTCAGCCTTCACTGGCCAGGTTCAAACTGTAGGGCCCAGGCCTCAGGAAAACTGTTTCTAAAAACACATCACATAGGGATTTTTTTCCCTAACCAATGTGTAAGCAGTTTGGGAGCAATCAAACAATACAGGCTTCCTACTAAGAGAACAAAAAAATTCTGGGCTTGTGCATGAGGATGGGAGATCCACGTTATCGGGACCTGCCCAGACCTGAACGTCTCACGTTGACGGGGTGTCACCAGTCACATGGGGCTCAGCTTCACAGAGCCTCGAGGGGACATGGCCACTTACTGCACAAGATGTTCATGCACCACAATTAGAATTAAATGAGCATATGGCAGGAAAAATCTGCTCGCAGGAAAAAAAGAAAACTAATATCACGGGGCAGTGGTACAAATTACACAGAGTGGTCTGAGAGTCTGTGGACACAGCAATGGCAACCTGAGGGTGAAGAGCTGGGAGCTGCCCACACGGTGGGCCACCCCAGCGGAGGATGCTGTGTGTGCGGAGTTCAGACCACTCGTGGCTTCTGACTGCAACTGAAAATGCAGCTGTCCTGTCCCTGCTGATGACTGTGTCTCTTACAAGCATTTAGCAAACAAGGCTCCTTACTTTGAAGATTAAATCCTGTTAACTAGGATTGAAAGACACTTCATAGAAAGGGAATTAGCAGCCAGTTTAATTTTTACCTTGACTTATATTTTAGTTGCTTTGGCTTCAAGGAGGATGTCCTTGAAAGGCTCCCCATCATGACTCGTGGGTCATAGCACCAGAGGGCACCCAGGCACTTCCTATTAAGGGGCAGAACGATCACGCTAACGGGCCCTCATTCATTAAAGGAAGGCGTCACGGCTTTACAAAAGATGCCCTTTATTCCTCTAGTCACCCCGCAAGAATCAAACCAGCCAGAGGAGTTTCTGATCTCCATCACTGGCCAACTTTGGCTCTAGCTGAACTGTCCAGCAGAGCTCTGGACTGCGACATCTGCATGTAGCCATCCTGGCTCCAGCGAAGAGGACTTAGCTGTTAAATCTGACACTCCTTTGGTCCAGTTTTCTCAAGTAAATAAAATCTATTTCGTGATGCTGGTTGCTAGTTCAAGTTCCTGACAAGGATCTCACAGATTCACCTCACTAACCACAGGAAAGGTGGAACTCAACACAAACCAGTAACAGGACCTGGAAACTGCTTGTGGTAACTGCTCTCTAATCAGCCACACCTCCAGTATGTATGCCCCCCTGCAGCCCCTCTCACCTTGAATCTTGGCCCAGCTGGAGTAACTGATAAAATGTGACAGAAGCATTGCTGTATGACTTTCAAGGCTTGGGGGCAAGTTTCTGCCTTTGCCTCTTGAAAGGCTGGTTCTGGAGAAGGCCAGGCCCTAAGCAAGAAGTCTGGACACCTGGTACCACCATGCTGTGAGGGAGCCCTCGCTGGCATGTGGAGAAGCGGCATGGAAAGATGCAGGCCACCGCAGCTGTTCCAGCCGTCCATTCGAGCCGGGCGCCAAGCGTGAGCGAGGAAGCTGTCTGGGACCCCCGCCCGGCCAAGACTTCAGATGAATTCCAGTCCCAGTCACCCTCTGACGGCAGCACTTGAGAGACCCCGAGAGAACTGTCCAGCTGAAATCAGCCAAGCCACAAAGCTGTGATTTACAGCAACTTGTTACTACTTTAAACCACTAAGTTATGCAGCAAGAGGTAGCAGGATGCATGTTCCTCTCATATTTCAAATCCAAGGTTTGGATTCCAAAGAACGTCCATCAGAATGAAGGAGGCTGCAGAGGCGGGAAGAGGGTTCGAGTCCTGAAGGCAGAGGGATGCAGGGAAAAGTACCGCATGGATCACCATCGTTACCCGAGGGACCAGACAAAAGTCACCTGTGACCACAGTTCTCCTGCGCCCTCCTACGTTTGCATAAGTTTTCCCGTTTGCCCAGAATACTTGCTTCTAAACATCTGCTGGAAAACTCCTTACCCATCATTTAAGTTGCAACATTTGCGCCCCGTCCTCTAAGAAGCCTTCCCAACCCGTTCCGATGACCTTTCCTCCAAATTCTGACTTTCTCTGTCTTTCCACCACGCTTCTCTAGAGCAGCTGTCACCATCTCAGGATTGCCTTTTGCATCTTTCTCTCTCTTCCAGCGGGACCCTCGAGGGCAGGGATGATCTCTGTATTAGTTTCCTAGGGCTGCTGTAACAAAGCACCACAGGCTGGGGGAACACCGACAGACCTGTATTATCTCTCAGTTCTGGAGGCTGGAAGTCCGAGGTCAAGGTGTCAGCAGGATTGGTTCCTTCTGAGGGCTGAGAGGGAAGGCTCTATCCTTCCTGCCTCTCTCCTTGGCTTGTAGATGGCCGTCTTCTCCCTGTGTCTTCGTGGGGTCACCTTCCCTCCAGGTGACTCCCTTATAAGGACACCAGTCCAACTGGATCAGGGCAGCCCTGGTGAGCTCACATTAAGTTGATTCCCTCATTAAAGACCCTCTCTCCTTGATGGTCACATTTGGAGGTACTGGGGGTTAGAACTTCAGCACGTGGACGAGGTGGGGGACGATTCAACCCATAACGGCGTGCTATTCTTCTCGGTGCTTCCAGCTCTCAGCGAGTAGGTCCTCTTGGCAGCGAGGAAGAGCCAGCAAGGCCAGAAAGGGAGAGACAGGTGAGGAAGGAAAAGGGAAGAAAAGGGTGCACCTGCATGTAGAGAGAGAAGGAGAAAGTTCGAGAAGAAGGGCGTGGGCAGGTGGCCAAAGGCTGTGGGGATAACTCCGGTGAAAGAGTGAGAAAACTACCCCGTCGGAACTTTCCACTGCTCTGGAAAGGTGACTCCTAGGATGCCCATCACCTGGAGGGATAAGAAAGAAATAAGATCATAAATAATGTAGAGAAGACCAGTGGTCAATGTTGGGGGCAGGGGGAGGAAAGGTGTCAGCAGGATATGAAAAGTGGTTCAAAGGCTCGGCTGTGAGGCAGAGAAGAGAGGAGGTAGAGGGAGAGATGCTGGGAACGTGACTGAGAGCTGGAGTTTCCAGTAACACTTACTGCACGTCTCACGTAAGATGCTGGCAGAGAAATAGATGAACTTTAATTCTGCTGCTTTGATTACCAGAGTAGACAGCGGTTGGAAGAAGAAATAGACAAGAGGAAGTAGAGAAACAGAGAGGCACTAAGTGGACGAGCACCTAATTCAAAATAACAGAATTTTCTATGAGCACAAAATGGAAACATATCTGTACAAACAGGTGTAATTTTAGGCACACAAATATATGTAATTGCAGCACAAGTGCATTGGGAGGTAGGTTGGCTGCACTTAATTGAAAACAATATCAAGAAATAGTCTTAAATTACTTTGCCTAACACAACATAAAGAATTCAAATATTTTAAAATGTGATGGACAAGAAGGGAAAACCCAGCTTCACCCCTGAATTTAATTCTATCAGAGGAAAAAAAAATTAGTTCACATCTAAAGATCACTACATAAAATAGAAAGATATTTTATAAACTTGGCACCAAATAAATGTCTTGATGTCTAAATTTTCTTCCTGAAAATATTTAGGCTGTAAAAATATTGTTACAAAAATATTCCTAAGAAAGACACAATTTGTTATCTCCTTGTAAAGGGCATTTGATCACCATAGATGGTTCACAGTATGGATACAGCTGTTTCCAAGTCAGTTTGGAACGTGTGTCACGGTTGCTTTGTAAACAATATATTTTTTAATGAAACCCTACAGTCGACTTAGGGAAAATAATTCTCTACCCAGCAGTAGCACATGAAGAGAGCGTTTGAAAGTTTTTAACACTAAAATGAGAAGAGACTCTCCTCCAGGTATCCCAGTGCTGGAGTAACAGGCACTTAATACAATGCAGCGTGTGGCTAGAATATTCTTCCAGCTAAATATGGGCCAGAAGTCAAGAGAGGCAGGGAGTGGGGAGAAGACAGTCGACGTGCTTAGAAATTCCTGGCTTTTCGTTATTAAAGTGCTGTCTGTTCACCTGCGGCATCCAAATCAGAGCGCCGGGCTTGGCCCTTGCGCTGTGAACAGGGATTGTCTGAGCCGTGGGCAGCTGGACGGCTCTGAGCATCTTCTCTTGTCAGGGATGAATCAATCATCTCCAAAGATGTCAGCATCTGCCCAAACCATTTTCTATTAGAATAAATGGCAGATGGTGGTGTTTTTATATTTAATCAGCTCCACCAAATGCAGTTTCATCTCTTATAGAACGAGACCATCTGCAACGTGTAGGTGTACAGATCTCACTAAATGCCCGCTACTGAAACTTTTCTCTGAGAGGTAAAGCCGTATATGCTAACATTTGTTGACACAAAGTACAATAAGCCCGGAAATCCTTTAAAATAAAGCCCCATGTTTTAATAAATACTTGCATTTAATAATGCTAAATATTTATGGTTGGCATATGCCCTTCATAGGAGGTTTGCAAGGAAAGTTTATGTTTCCTGCCCAGCATAGCTTTCAACCATGTCTGGAAGCCTCTGGTTCTAAACTGTCTGAAAATACTCTCACAACAAAAGCAGTCCTTTTCTTTGCCTGTGAATCAGCCTTGACGAGCATTTTACCTTGACTTTGACATGGGCTCTTTCAGGGCAGGTCAGCTGTGGCTGCCACCGCGAGACACACACACCCACAAATACTCACACTCACACACACTCACACATGACCACAACACCAATATAAAATATCCCTAGCACACACACTGGTGTATCACCATGTGAGGTACGGGGGTCTGACCAGATGTGAAAAATGGAATACTTATTTCGAAATGCTGGCAGATGGGACCCCGCTTTGCTGGCCACAGAAAGCGGTGAGCAGTCTTACCACCAACCGTAGTTTTTACATTTAATTCCTTCTAGAATTGGAAGTGAGGGTCAGCGTAACAGGGGTCTAGAGAGCGAGCTCTGTTCCCATGATGAGGGAGTAATGGCTGGACCCCTATATCCCCAGGGTGGAGGAGTCTGCCAGTGCAGAAGGTTCCAGAATTTTTGGTCTCATTGTAACACAGGAGAGCAGTAAATCTCTCCCCAGACACAGGGTTACTGTGGAATCATCAGGAATCCAACCTGATGGTGTCATTAGGTTATTATTTTAAACTTTGACCAGCTCCAGACTCTCAAAGTGCAAATCCCTTTCCCCGGCGCCCAGGACTCTTCCAGCCCGGCCCCAGCCGCTCCCCTCTCCCCTCTGCTTCATGGACTCGCATTCTTCAAAGAGCACCTCGAACACACTTCCGCTGTGCAGCTTTTCCAGCACACCTAGAGTCACCTCCTCCGTGGTTCCCTCTGCTCTTTATGATTGCTTGCAACTGAATGTCCCAGTTACTTGGTTACCATTCTGTATCCTCACATCACTCCGTATCCTGATTTATACTTCTGTGTGTTTACCCCTTTCAACTTCTTATGCTAGCCTAGTGCAGAGCAAGGAGGTCGGTAAAGGTCTGTTGAATGAATGAAGGCTTTGCAGGCATCCGTTATATAGAAATACCGTACCTGAGGAGAGTAGAAAAGGGCGGGGCTTATTTTATTTCCTCCAAATCAACAGAAAGGAAACAAAATAAATAGAAAGAGAAGGAAGGAAGGAAGCGGAGGAGGAATGAGGTGGTGCATGAAGCAGCATTCGGTTGGTGAAAAGTCAAACAAAAATTAAGACCTCTATAACAGAAGTGGAATACAGTGTATTCCAAGATCTTCGGAAAAATGCACTTGGCATTAAGCAGCTTCCCATTGGTTATAACCGACTAGGACATCCAATAGACATCTCAAATGTAATGTGTTCCCCAAAAGAACCCTAGTAACTGACCCTCCCACCCAGCCCCTACCTTACAAGCCCATCACCAAAATCAGGTCTCCTCTTGTTTCTTCTCTCTCAGGAAAGAGCCGCATCACCACCAGCTGCTTAGGCGGGAACTTAGGAGCCGTGGGTCCTGTGAGTGGGGACCCCAGCACCGCACGGCCATCCAGACGCTGCTCACCCCGCAGATGACACCAGCCCATGGTAGACACTCAATAAATACCATCAGCTGACTGGTGGATTCTTCCAATACAACCAGTATTTCAGTTTTCTGTAGATGAGCAGCTTAAATAAAAGTATATTGAGGGGCTTCCCTGGAGGTCCAGTGGTTAAAACTCTGCGCTTCCACTGCAGGGGGCACAGGTTCGATCCCTGGTCGGGGAACTAAGATCCCCCGTACCGTGTGGAAGAGCCAAAAAGTAAAAAATAAAATAAAATAAATGTTTAAAAACCAGTTTATTCAGACTTTTGGAAAGTTCCTACCTCTGATTCTCTTGGCAGATACATTCTCATCCTTCTTATCCCGTGGCCTTAAAAATGGTATCTAATTCAAGGTCGTACGGTGGCTCACCTGAGATTTGTCTAAGTAGTGTCTCTATTTTCTGAAGCTCATGGGCCTTTAGCCTCTGTCCATTCAGTAGACAGATACTTGCTAAGGAGCTTCCAGGACCCACTGGAGGCATGTGCAGACAGCTGGGCTCTGGTAGGGCTGAGTGCGGGGGAGACTACCATGGGGAAGGAGCAGCCGCCAGCCTCGGGAGAGGTCAGAAACCTCCACAGAAGGGGCACTTGAAGGACACCAGGGCATTTCAGGAAGGAGGCATGGCCCACGGCCACAGGGGGAGATGTGAAATCACTCAGGCCATGCATCCATGGGCCTGGAACTTGACAGTGACAGACATGTGTAACCACAGCTTAGTTTCTACAGCAAGTGCCCCCCAAATGCCCCCGAGTGAGCTCCATGTGGAGCCGGCTGGAAGTCCTTACTGTCATGACCAGCACTTCTTGTCAATCGGAGTCACAGGAACCCGTCACATGCAGTCTGTTCCTGCAGTTGAGGAAATAGGCCCTTGTGCCATTCATGGACGTTTAAGCAGAAATTCAGACGTGAAATCTCTTTGAGAATATAGAGCTAGAAAAGATGAGGATAATAATGCCTGTCTCAAGGGGAGGGGGGATCTTTATAGCTCCTTATAAACTGGGATGTTCTCTAAGGTCACAGGATGTCTCTGTCTTTGTCCTGGACCCCAAGAACCTGGGACTGATGTGATGTTAGATCCAAGGACTGTTATCACCCTTATGTTCAATGACGACCCAGCTGCCCTCTTCCTTATTCCCTCAAATGTCTATTTCTACCCGATTTTTGATGAACTTACTGTGTTGGTGCTGTAGTTGTTTTGGCTGGTTCGTTGGTTGGTTGGTTGGTTGGTTGATTTGCCGTTTGTTTGTCTGTGTGTGTATGTGTGAGTTGCTGCAGATTCTTTTGCAAATGAAGTTATATAATAAAATTTAATGTTTGAAAGTTGATCTCTTTTCACTTGGGTATGTTTTAACAAGATGGAGAGAAGAGTAAATTCACTGTCTTGATAACTGCAGTGAAAGGGGCCCCTTTATGCACTGGGAGTCTGTCTATCATGACTGCAGATGCCCAGGACTTATGGGGGGTGGCAGTGGGGAGGGTCTTCTGCACCCGCTGAAGGAAAGAGAGGCCAGTCAGTAATCACACGAATTCTTAGCAGAAGAAATGCTGAACAGGAAGATAAAACTCCAATACTCTATAAACAATTTCGGTCAGTCTAAAGAAGGAAGAAAATAGGAAAGAAGAAAGTGCTTGCTGGGAGAAGTCAGTAAATATTTAATTGATAAAATGGGCAAACATATTTTGCTTATTTTGGAATTCACGGTGATTATTCTTTCTCTTTGGCAGACAGCAGTTGATACTGCCTGCCCAGCATCTCTGCTGCTTACCTTCTTCTGATAAAAATCAGCCTCACAATTCCATTCTCTTGGTCACAGGCACACGAGTAAAGCTGAGACCCAGGACAGACCATACAGATCCTTCCTTGGAATTTTAGGTCTGGATCAGGCCCTCATCTGGGGGGCAGGGTAAACCTGCATCCACTGCCTTTTCAGTGCCTAAAGGAAGCTCATCTGCAGGCCACAAAAAAAGAGAGATGTTTCAGCAATTATTACTTGAGGTTATGTCACCTACAGATCAAAGAACCCCAACTAGCACAGTCTCATCTTACAAGGCAGGAGAAAGAGGACCAGGTGCAAAGTAACTTCCCGAGGTCACAGCAAGGAGACCTCAGGACTCCCAAGGCCGGGCCAGGGCCTTCCTGCTGCACCAGCTCCCCTGCGTGGGCTGAAAGGCGACCAAGGGCCTGTGCTCAGAGTGGACCCCCAGGAAGATGAGTGACCGGCGTCTTTCACACGTCCCCTCCCAGCCCCTCCAGCCCTTCTCCTGACCACTCTTGACCTAGAGTCACAGCGACAGAAAGCCTAGGTCGCTCCTGGAAATCTCTTAAAAATGCCCCAAACTGAGAATTCAGCCATTCTCTGAGTGCTGCTTCCGGTTTGTACGAATTAACACATTTCTATGCCTTTAATAAAGGACTTAAGTCATGAGATCCTGCATTATTTAAACGGTGCTTCATGTTTGCCTCAATCCCTCTCTTGCTAAAATCTCCCCAACTGCTTTGCAAAAATCATAGCTGAGCCCGGCCACACCCTTCATGAGAAAGGTGAAAATGGAGTGATCTGTTTCTAGGTCCTCATAGCTGGACAGAGACCTGGCATCTTGATTCACAAACGTCTTGGGCTCAACCCCTGGCTTAAGCACCGGTCAACTACTGTGACATGAAGTCAGTCCCTTCCTGCCCCAAACCTCTGAAAATGGAGAAAACAGTAATGCGTATTTTAGAACACTATTGTGAGTATTCTGCAAAATCATGTAGTCACAGCACTTAACACAGGTCTCGGTACATCTCGGGTCCTCGGCTAATGTTTATTTTCTCCTCCCTCCTATCTTAGCTGATTAGGAAAAGAATGTTTCACATGATCCAGGAGACTACCTGCTCCCCGAGTAAGTTACACAGAATTATCTTATCTTCTCATACACAAACATACATACGATGAATGGTGTAACATTATCAGCATAATGAATATTCTAATTATGGCTCTAACGTTAAAGCTGGCTTCGAACATTAATCCCTAGGGAATACCAATTGCCAAGGAGGTAATTACCAACCTGTTTTTGGGGCACACTGAGAGGACTGAACTTGTGAAATCAAGGAGCCATCACACTTTTCAAAACACAGGAGGAAATCTGTTACAAGAGAGCACGAACACACACACACACACACTCACAATGACACACACACACACACACACACACACACACACACACACACTCACACTGTTCCTTTCATCCCAAGTCACTGCCATATCATTTCTCTTCTAATATCACTGCAGGGACAGAGGAAACGAGTGCCGTGAATTTAACCAGCGCCACTGATGGAGGATTTACGCGGGCTGGAGGCTGGCTTGGACATTTCCCACGTTTCTTGAACAGCCCAACAAGGGTTTCTGGTAGCATACTCCCATTTTGTGCATGGGGGTCTGAGGTGTGGAGAAGTTAAATGATGGTAACTATAACCAAAACAAGAGCTGACACTTCTGCTTCTGAGTGTTTCCTATAGGCTACATTTCCAGAGCCATTTGCATGGGTTATTGTCACCGTTCCCACCCCAGCTTTCAAAACGGCACTCATACTCAGCAAGCGTCATACAAGCAAACAGTGGTGGAGCCAGGACCTACCCCCAGGTCATTGCTCCCACAGGGCAGACAGAAATGCTGAGGAACACTGCCCACTTGCTCAGGCTCACAAGGGTCTGTGTCAGGAAGCTGTGACTCAAAGCCCACTCCATCAGATACCAGCCTATACCTTACGCAGGGTATTTCTGGAGTTCAGCATTTAGTTTGACATAATCTCTCGTGGTTTCCTTGAAAAGAAAAGAAATACAGGAGTAGCTGGCTGCAAAACTGAACCCATGAGTGCCGATTAAAGGATTCCTGTTAAGCCAGAGCAAAGTCTTCTCTGAGGCACAAGAGGTCTGTCCCTAGCACTACCAGTATCCAGATCTTGGTCAATAACTCAGATAGGCATAAATACGGTCACAGCTTATGTTTATGGAGGACATAAAGATGGGCAGGAAAACGTATAACAGATGGGGAAGTTGGGCCGAACAGAAACTGGTCTTGACATCGACTCCAGCTCTACCAGGGACTGTGCCACCTGTGTTGCCCTGTTTAAGTCAATGCGATAAAATTGAGGGTGCCAATGTAAGAGCAAATGCAGAACTCTGCAGGTGGGTGAAAGAAGTCAGGGTGAGGAGGGAGACACATGGCCCCATGGTGGCTCCTGGGGAAAAGTCCAGAAGATCGGTTCACTGCAAATGTAGGCTGTTAGCAGCAGTTTCTCCTGCCCTTCCATCCAGAAAGCAGTAGACGTCAGACAGCCTCTGATTCCGAGCTGGCGCCCTGAACCTGGGAGCTAGCAAAGGAAGAAATCCAGAAGATCCAAAGATCAGGGTCTTCCTGGAGACCTCTGGCCAAAAAACCGCCCCATTTCTTCTCAGAGGATCCAGAGCCAGGAGCAGGTGAGAGCTAGGACTACAGAGGGAGGTGGAACCCAGCCCCGGGTGTCCCCTAAGATAGGGGAGGCCAGCAAAGGTGGTAGACAGATGGGGTTTCAGTGGCATCACGCAGGTGCGAGTGTGGAAAATGCATGGGAGGTAAGCAGAATTGAAGGCAGAGAGACAATTAGGTGATTTGAATAAGAAAGCCACGCAAGAAGCAATGCAAGAGATCTGAAGGATGTGAAATCGATTAGACTTGGTGATTGGTTGGCCGGAGCTCGAGGGGAAGACAGACTTCAGCGCAACTCCCAGGTATTGACTTGGGAAGCTGGCTAATAATAAAAATTTGTTTCAGCTCAATCTGAAAGCTGACAGATAATTAAAGGAGACTCCAACGCCCCTGGTGATAGTATGACGTACGGGGTATCCGCACTTTGATACAACACTCTGCTAATTTCTGTATATCACATAGTATTTTCATTTAAGATACTTCCAGAAGAAAGGAAAGTGAAGGTGGGAGATGGAGAAGAGGGGGTGTCTATGTGATCAGCATTCCACATGGGGCAGTTGGGCAAGTTCACTACGGGCAAGACCAGCTGCCGGCCAAGGGTTGGATCCCGGCCGCCTCAGCGGGAAGCAGCCTGCAGGACCCAACGGGGCAGGGTCACACTGCCTGCAGAGCGCTGCTTATATTCTGACCCCCAGAGGTTGAGTCAGATCTTAATGGTAAGTGTCGGGTGTTACAGGTGACACGCTGTACACCAGGGACCAAAGAACCCATCAGCGAAGGGCCCAAGGGCCATTCGAAGCAACACGCAGTTTTGAAGTCTCCATTGAACCTCATCTTCCCAACCTCAGGTCCTGGATTCTAACACGTGGAAGAGCAAGCCTGTCCAAACCATGGACAAGGACAAGGCTTTGTCTCCCCTCAGGGCTTAAGCAACCTCACTTGTCCCCTCCCACGCCCAGAACCCACTCCTGCCCTTAGGCATCCAGGGACAAGAAAGGTCCAGTAGCTTCAGCCTTAAGCGGACACTGCACCTGCTCCGTAAAAAAAAAAAAAAGCGGGTATGGCTCCGTTGTAAGCGGACCAGACTGTGCACATGGGGACCACATGGGCAACGCATCTCTGAGCCCAACGCATCTCTTGGGCTTCCTTTGGGGCTGCAAGTGAGAGGGTTTCACACCCACAGAAGCCAGAGGCACTTTCCTCTCTATGCTATGTCCTTGGGTCTCCCCAAATCCATAATTGATCCTGCCATGGATTCCCTCATTCACGGTTTATTTATGTATCATTATTTACCTAATGCACTTCCCTGACAGGTGGAATTTCTGATCCACCACTGGTCCGGGAGTTAGCATGTGGTGCAGGCTCAGACACAGAGCCTTGCTTGGTGCAGAGACGACTGGAGAGGACCAGAATTAAGCCTGGACATTTTCTGGAGCCATCGGAAAAGATGTCCCCACCTTAAGCTAGATCCACGTGGGTGTAAGTGTGGGGCTATGTGGTGATGGCCTGAAGCAAAGGCCCAGAGGATGCCAGAGTCAGAACCAGAACACAGAGCAAAGGGGTCCCGCAATGACACCGTGCCAGCCCCAGGCTCTCCAAGCCTGAACTCCCAGGTCATTTCTGTTAATTGAGCTAATAAAGCCCTCCCCTATCCTTTCTTTTATTCCAAGCCTGCTTCGATTAAGTGTCCTGTCATTGCCCTGGAAGAATCCTGACTTAACAGACCACTGACAGTTCACTGTCCCCATCTCCACAGAAGCTCTTGCTTCCCTTGAAAGCATAGAGAGAACCCACGTGCATCATTTCTGGGGGATAGAGGACATGCTGCTTTGCAGTTTTCTCTACTGCCTTCTTGAATATATCCCGAACGCCTCAACCAGAGTGTCTGATTCTACATTCTCCTGTGACTCCTGTGGCCTAAGTACCCAGTAATAAATGCTCAATAAGTAGAACCTTCTGTGTGTACCGTCTAGCATAAACTTACATGCTCTGCCTTTGTTTTCAATAGAATTTTTCCCCAAACAATTACTATCCATCCCTGCCTTTGAAAGGCAATATTCCTCAGAATAGCCCCACTCATTCTTTCAGTCGCTACGTATTTTCTTGAGCACTTACTATGTGCTGGTGCCGTGTGCCGGCGACCCAGGTATCTGTGTGACAGGGCTCCTGCCTAGCTGGAGAGGCGAACAGTCCAGATAACATACACATGCCCAGCAGTGTGAGAAAGATCAGGGCAGAGCACGAGGGTGGGAGCCCCAAAGAGGAAGCCCCAACTCTGCAACTTTAAACTATCTGCCTCTGGGCTTCCCACGCAGCACTCGAGGGTGAAGATGTGTTTATAGACAGGAACACGTCAAGATTGATTGTATCAGGGAACAAATATTGAAATCCATCTGCCATGGCCTCCAAAGAAACACTGCAAGGTGAAAAAAAAGCCTAAAAATACAAGAAAAGGTAAGCACTCCCATCACAGCCTAAATAAATAGGTTTGACAAATGTTTGTAAAATTGACAGCTTGTTATCAGAGGCCACAAACTTATGGCTCCACTCACATTTTCATTGGAAAACTTCTAAATGCAGGAGAAAATGGCAGCATTGCATTTTCAGAAAAATATAGCTGTGACCCCAAAAGTTTATCATCTCAGCCTCGCAGTTAACCAAGTTAAAGCAATCAGTCTTGATATGTTCTCTTCCTTTCTGGAAATCCTATAGCAAAGTCACTCAACCCATACTTAAGAAACACCTGTACATGCTAAGTAGTCTGCTCGGTGACAAGGATACACCGGTGTTTGTGGCCAGAACTCTTTATCTGGTGGCTGATCAAATCAGGAAGCATTTTTTGATCACTTGCTAAGAACTGTGACCAAATTTACCATTTAAGTAGAATGCTGCAGTGACAGCAGTTGAGTTCTAATACAGTTAAATCTTACATTGTTTTATTGTGTGTTTACAGCATTTGCCTATTTAACACCCACTTGATAATTGCCTATTTAAGCCTCCACTTTGGGGAAGGACCAAGCTTACTCTTAGGGGTCCCCCCCATCCACTTTCAGGCCAGATGGCGAGGGTTGGACTGGCAAGCAGCCTGACTCCCAGGGTGGACGGATTGCTCAGGCCTGGGCCATTGGACCATTCTGTCACTCTGGCACAGCAACTGGATGGAGGGACAGTGTGACCCAATACAGGCCAGTTAGAACCAGAACATCAGACTCCAAAATACGGGAGGAAACTAGGACACTGAAGTTTTCTTTTCTCTGGTTTATTGGATCTGGGGCTGTAAAGCTGAAGTTGCCTGAACCCACTGTGTGGAGAACATTCAGCTGAGCACGAAGCCACAGGCTAGGAGACACAAGGTCCTGATGGTTTCTTAAGCCATTTCTCCAGTTCTACTCATGTAAGCCAAGTGGCCCAACCCTAAACTTTTCAATTGCATGAATCAATAAACTCCCTTCTTTGGCTTAAGCTACAGAAGAGAATTTCTGTCTTGCAATCAAAGCATCTACATTAACGATGTGTTGAATTCACCTGATTCTGGGGTAATCGATTAGGACAAGAGCCCTGTATCTTCCCCTGTTTCCTCCACGGGACCCAGTATGGTGCTCCCCAGAGGACTCGCTCAGTCAATGCTTTCGGAGAGGATGGACAGCCCAGGTCATGACACTGAAGGGTAATTCACACGCTGTTCACCAGGCAGGATCCACACTTCTTCTCAAGGTGTTCCAGCAAAAGGTGTCAATGACAGGGCCGGGAGAGCCTTGGTCAAAGTTGGTCCTCAGCCTGTTGAGCCGTCCCAGCATGAGCAGACTCTGGGGCGCTAAGCTCAGATAAAACTCACAGGATAAGGATTGAAGCAGATGGTAATTTACTAATAACCATGATAGCTGCCAGTCATTGAGCAGTTACGATGAGACAGAAGCTCAGCTACACATTAACACATCTCATAGCTGTTCCATATTATGAGCTTAGGAAAGAAAAAAATCCCACATCCATCTTCACTTTCAGGGAGGGTCATGACAGCCAAGGATGCTCTCCAAGCAGATGCCATCTGCTTATGCAGCCTAAGCTTCAGGGCCCATCACTTACAAGTGCCCTTCCGAGGCCCCACATGCTCTCCTCCCAGACGTGGGAGGAAGCAGCACCTCCAGCCCCTCCCTGGAAGAGCGCAGCTCAGCCCCAGCCTGCAGGCCTCCCTCTCTGTCCTGGGGATGGTCGTGGGGATGGACCGAAGCTTCAGGTGGCAGCCCTGTGGCCCCACTGACCTGCCCACTGCCAACAAACTGACCCGAACTGTGCATCTAGGCCCCGGGTCTGACCATCAGGAAGGATCCGAACAGCAGCTATCTGTCCTGCTGGTCTTGCTCTGTGCTTGGGGCTATCACAGCCCAGTCTGAAGAGCCAGCTGACCACCAACAATTCTTGAGCTTGGGGACCGGGGGTGCAAGGACCTGGCGGAGCTGCTGGAAGTGTGAGGCTGCCCTTTTCCCAGGCCATCCCAGGAAGGAGCTCTGCAGAAAGTGTCACCACCAGCATGGAGCCCCACAGCTGAAAGAGCCCTCCCTAAACGGCCAATAATCTGAAACAAGTATCCATCATTTACACTAGGAGAAACACTGGATTCTCTTTCTACTCACTAAACAGAAAATAATTTTATAAAATGTTTGTCCTATGAAGAGGTAAGCAAGGGATACACAGCCAAAAACTCTAGGGGAAAAATGTATCGTGGAGGTGTGTCAGGCAGTTAACTAATCATAATAGGCTATTCTTCTGGGTCTTTGTCCTGATTGTGATAATCATGACAATTAAGGATGGCCTGGGGAGTGCCAGGGAGAGGATATGAAATCCTAGTTGAGTCTCATCCCATCCTTTCTGTGTGTGAGCTGCCTGTGCATAAGAGGAAAGACCGACCTCCCTGTTCTTCTGACCTCCGGCCCCTAAACTGGCTTTTACCTGGCTCAGGTAACCACATCCCCGCATCTGTGCTTTCCACATCCAGCTGTCCACTGCATAGCCTGATGATGGTTAAGCAGAGAATCTATGAAAGCTTTTAATGATTTAAAAAACACTTACTAAATATGAGATAATGGAGAATCACCAAATATTTGCATTCATGGTGATACTGTAGTTTTGAAATATAGGAAGTGAATATTTGTTTTTAAGCAGAAAATCTGTTTTAAAAAACATACAACATTGAATAACTGCAAGCGCTCCCCAGGGATTTGGAAATCAGTAACATATGACCTCTCTCTCTTTTTTTCCCTTGCTAAAGAAATTTAGTAATTTTGTTGCTGCTAAATGCAAACTATTCAGTATAATGTCTGGCCTCTGAAATTCAATCAAGAGTCACTAAAAGTCACCCGCTGCCCTCTGGAAGGTCTATTACGTTTCTACCTCCATAATGAGCAGAAAAGTAAATGTAAGAAAAAGAATGTGTTGAGGTCACGGTTATGTGGAGTTCCTCCTCCAGCTTCTGCAGTTAAGCACATTATAGAAACAATTTTTCATCCCAGGGTCGAGATTAATGCAATAAACTCCAATCAAATATGACATGGAGAAATCAGATATGCTGACGTTAGACAAATAAACTAAGCAAACTTTCACTTACCGAAGAACAAAGGGGTGAAATGACATTGAAGGGAGGTTACATAACTTCCCTGTTAAACACAGATAGGATACGCCCAAGCCTTTCCTTACAAAAGACCATGGATTCACTTTCACATATGATGATATTCATGTTGAAACACTAAAAATGCTGTTGATACTTAGCATCCTCTATAGTTTATGTAATTATATTAAGCTGTTGTACTTTCTAATCATGCTATTTTTAATTTTGATGTAATAATCATGTCAATCTACTCAAAGATTCTAACTTCGTTAACTATGCATAGAGAATGTTCCTGAAAATGTAATCATCAGAAGATGACATATTTAGCACCACCTGATGGTACAAAAGAGAGATGAGAACAGGCCTTAATGTTTGAATCATGCAAAGGGAAATTATGATTTTCTTAATATAAACGTGTATGTTTTATAACAGACAGCATTTTCAGGATTTCAGCACGTGGCATCAATTTTCTTAGAAATTGAAAATTTGTAAGAGATTTTAATGCAAAATCTACCAAAATGGTATTTACATAGAATATAAACTATAACTATTTGAGTGTAAGAATTCATAAATCACATCATTATTTCTTCATATCAAAACATTTTATCTGATAATCTAAGTTAAATTTATAAGCCATACAAAACTATGTATTTAACAAAATTCTTGAATTGCTAGGACATACCTGCCAAGAGAGAATCCGAAAATATGACGCATGTTACAGTACAATGCGCTTTCCAAAATTTGAATTTCTCTGTATTTAAAACATACCTGTTTTCCAAACATGATGGAGACCTCCAGTTTTAATACAGAAGAGTAAAGAAGATACTTCAACCTTCTTGCAAAATCAACTTGCAAGTTTTAACAAAACTCAGAGACATAGGAAGCCCCAAACCATGCTGTATAAGGAATGGAAGTGACATTCAGTGATGGTCAAACAGCAGAGGGGATTCCACGGCTGCAGACTGTAGACAAGGCTGAGAGGGTAAAGGTCCCAGAGAAAGTGGCAAAGCCTTAGGGTCAAGCTCACCTCCTGTCTTGAGGACAACAGGCAGACGTGGGAAGTGGGACGTTTCCATGGACCGAGTTTCAGACAAAACTCAAAAGGAAAGCAGGATGTGGCGGGCTGGATGGGAAATCATTCAGGCCCACCATATCTGCAGGAAGCTGTCCATCAGTGAAGCAGGAAGCAGAAGAGAAACCCAGGATTATTCAGGGCAGAGTTGCCTCTGAACACATCAGGTGATTTTGAAAGTAAAGGCTGGAAAGAATGCTCTTAAACACAAGGCCTTGTGTCCTCTGAAGAACTCTGCTAAGTGTTCATGTTAGGTAGTCACTCCTGTTGTATGATACACGGTCCCGCTCTCCACTGTGTCACTTTGCAATCAGCTGGACCAGAAAGAATGTGCCTCTTTCAAATATAACCAATGACCAAAAAGAATCCAACACCCAGATCAATTTTTTTTTTAATTTTTTTAAAATATGAAAAGGAGGGCTTCCCTGGTGGCGCAGTGGTTGAGAGTCCGCCTGCCGATGCAGGGGACGCGGGTTCGTGCCCCGGTCCGGGAAGATCCCACATGCCGCGGAGCGGCTGGGTCCGTGAGCCATGGTCGCTGAGCCTGCACTTCCGGAGCCTGTGCTCCACAACGGGAGAGGCCACTGCAGTGAGAGGCCCGTGTACCGCAAAAAAATAAATAAATAAATAAATAAAATAAAATAATAAAATATGAAAAGGAAGTAAAGATCCAGTAAAACAAAGAAAAGACAAACACTGACCAGGAAAATATTACTAAGGGGAAGCTTGAAATTGTGACCCACAGCATATCAACTTGTATTTTAAAAAGCTAAAAAGCAACCACCTTGACAAAACATGATGTCACAGCAGGTACAGGAGCTCAGGGAATCCGTGGTTTCCTAAGAACGGGAAATAAAACAAGTTAATAGAGATCAGAAAAGATGTGGGAGAGAAAAATGAAGCCATCACAGAAATGAAGGCCACTTTGACAGCAGCTCTGAAGAGTAAAGAAACTACTGAAAACCTAGCAAAAGACACAGCAATCAAGAGACAGAGAAGCACATTCAAAATAAAATTAAAATAAACAAAGAATTAGGAAGGGCTAGGAAGAAAATGAAAGATAAATAAGACAGATCGAGAGATCCAACATATACCTAATTGGTGTCCCCAGGATGGAACAGGGTTAAGTACATACATTTAAATGATACGTTAAGAAAACTTTCCAGAAATAAAAGGCTTTAGTATGCAGACTCAAAAGATATGTCCAAGGAAAAACTGACAGGGTCAATAGATACAATGAAGAAATAGAGGATTAAGTATATTCTAAAATAATATAAAGAACATGAGCACAAAAATGCAAACCTTGGAAACTATTGGAAGAAATATGCATACACATACCCAGATAATTAGGCCCCCAAAAAACCATCAAGTAATTCCCAAAAGTAGAAATAATGAAAGCAAATGCCCTGACCACAATGAACAAACTAGAAATTAACAATGAAACAAAAACACACAAACAAACAAGTCCTAACCACTTGGAAACTTAACCACTTTCAATTCATAGTCAAAGAAGAAATCAAAGCTGGAATTTTCTTATAACTAGAAAACAGCAATCATTTTAAAAGCTATAGAGCAGAATCTATGGTTTACATTTACAGCAGGGCTCAGGAAAAAAAAGGCATACAATTGCTTAGACATGTTAATAAACAGAAAAAGACAAAAATACATGAATAGATCATCCAATGAAAGGTGAAGGAACGTAGATAAAGCCAAGAATGAGAGGGAAGGAATTGATAAACATAAAATGTGAAATTGATTAATTAGAAAACTGAAAAATGATAGTCATGATAAATACAAGTGCTTAAATAAGTAAGTAAATAAGTCAGCTATTAATTAGCTTAATTTTAACCAATAAGAAACCACAAACAAACACTATAAGAAATGATAAGGGCAGACATTTTAGGAATCATACAAGACCAGTTTTCTATGTGGCTCTAATTAAGAATCTGAGTTGAAATATTTCCTGGAAAATATAAATCACTAAAATTCACATCAAAAAAAAATTAAGAATTCAAAGTAGATCAGTTACTATAGAGGAAGTAGAAAGAATTGTTTAAGTGCTAACATCCCCCAAAAGCAGTGAACTTCAATGATTTGATAATAGACATCTACCAAACCCTTAAGAAACAGATTCACTCCAGTGTTCTTTCAAACTATTCTAGATCATGGAAGAACAAGGGAGGTTGGCAATCCATTTTTTTTCCTTCAAGCAAGCATAACATTGATTAAGAACAACAACAACAATAAAAACAAAGAGAACATGAAAAAATCTCATTTCTGAATAGCAATTCAAAATCCTAACCCAAATATTAAAAGAAAAATATACAACAGCCAAGTAACATTGATCTCAAAATGCAAGAATGGTTAAAATGTATTGTTAATTTTCACAAACCATCATATGAGTATATCACAAGAAAAAAACAAATAATCATCTCCACGTAAGGTAAAGAAGCATTTTATATACATTAACATCTATTTTTCATAAATATTCTTAAACATAGGAAAAGATGGATGATTCCTCAATATGATATAAAGATATAACATCTATTGAAAGAATGTCAATTAAGTATGTGTGTATGTATATTTAGGTTGTGTGTGTATCAACCCAAAAGTTAGCAATATGTTTAATGGAGAAAAGCTAGTAGCTTCCAATTCAGTCAAGAAAAAGAAAAGAATGTCCTTTACCACAGCTGTTGACATTGTTCTAGCAGTAGTAGCCCATCCAATTTGATAAAAGAAATACAAATGAAGTATAAAAATTCGAAAGAGGAATTCAGAGTTTCTGACCTCTAATTTGGAAAATAAAAAGGGATCATGGAGAAACTATCACGAATAAGATAATTTTGTAAGATGCAAATTTTATGTAGAAAAATCATTGCTTTTATAAATAATGACTAGTTTGATAAGATTCAGTGTACTACTTTGGACCAAGTTCATATTGAATTCCAGCGTATGGCCTTAAGTAAAAATAGCAAAGTCTACAGTCTTAAGTAAAAATAGCAAAGTCCTGAACTATTTATAAATAGTAAGTTATGATTTGTGCCTCACTCCCTCCCAAAAATAAACTATACAGACACATAGGCTTATATACACATAGACTATCACTGGAAGGGTACACAGGACCTAATTGTGGTTGCTTCTGAGGAAGGGAATTCAGTGAATGGGAGTCAGAAATGGAAGAGAGACTCACTTTTCACAGTATTCTATTTGTAGCTTTGAATGTTGTATCACATGCATATAAGAACTATCCAAAATATAAATAAAATCTATTCTAATCAATAGGAAAGGAGTATATTCTTACTGGCTGTGTTTCTCAGTTCATGATTAGTTCTTAAGGATTCTTATCTTTGGAGCCTTAAAATGCTCATAAAAATTCTGGGTCTCAAAACTCACATCTCAGTAACTGCTGAAAAAAAAGCAATAACCGTTCTGTTATGCTCTTATAACAACATTTAAAGTTGTTTTAAACCAAAACACAGAGTGCCATCTATTTCCATGTTGTTTTCGACCACAAAACACCCTAGCATCATATCATCACCGTGTGCTGGTCTCCTCCATTTTCGAGTATTTTGCCTTGCTCAGAACGGAGATGGGAAGTCTGCACATCCCCCAGCAGCCAGGCTGCCAGGCCTCAGAGCCCAGCCCTGGCATTTACCAGTCTGTGACCCTGAGCAATTTGTAACCTCCTCATGCCTCAGATTCCCCATCTGTAAAATGAAGATGATCACAGTGTCCTTGTCCTAAATCTGTTGTGAGGATTACATGAGTTCATTCTTGTAGAACACCTAAGAGTGACTAGCCCATGGCAAGTGGTCCAGGAGTGACAAAAGATTATTTTCCAGATTTGGGGTCTCAGTTCAGTTCTTTTAAACGTATTCAGCTGTGATTTCCTTTAACGTGAACCTTTTTTTTTTTGTCCACTGAATTTGTTACATTATTACTTCTGTTTTATGGGTTTTGTTTTGTTTGTTTGTTTTTGTTTGTTTTTTGGCTGCAAGGCATGTGGGATCTTAGTCCCCTGAACAGGGATCAAGCCCTCACCCACTGCACTGGAAGGTGAAGTCTTAACCACTGGACCACCAGGGAAGTCCCTCAGTTCAACTCTTTTGAGAAGCGAGTGCCTTCTTCGGCTGCCAGCAGAGAAAGGGTTAGCCCGGCTGTGTGTGTGACGCCGGACTCTTTTGGTCCTGATTCCTTGTTTGCGGTTTCTTAGTGTGGGAAGGTAAGGAGACTGAAAAGCCAGAAACCTGTGTTCTCCTTCTGAGTTTGGCACAAAGGGAACCCACAGCTTACAAACTTCTCTTATTTTAAAATTCTCACTCTCAAAAATAAAACCACTGCCTTCTTCCATTGGGTCCTGGAAGCAGTAGGTTACTTAGTAAAATCATTCATCACCCTAGAAGAACCATCCTGATTTAGATGGAGAAAATGTGGTTATTACAAACAGAGCAAACTTTCTCAGCGATTAAAAATCTCATCCTTACCTCCAAGATAGCCACTGAGTTACCAGCTATGGTGACATTTTATTCTACTACTGATTGCCCAGTGTTAAAAGAAGATGAAGGAAATACACATATAAGAGGTAAACTGAAGGACTTCCCTGGCAGTCCAGTGGTTAGGACTCCGTGCTTCCATTGCAGGGGGCATGGGTTTGATCCCTGGTTAGGGAACTAAGATCCCACAAGCCGCATGGCCAGAAAAAAAAAAAAAAAAAACAGAGGTAAATTGATTCTTCCATAAACACAAACTGAGCCCCTATTCTGTGCCAGGAGGTGGTGCTAATTGTTGAATACACAGAAAAGATGCTGGAGGGTATGCTTTTGAACAATTCACAGTCCAGTACCTCCTCTAATGTGCCAGTAACCAGTGTTTTAAGATTAAAGGGTTTGATTTTGTATCATAGTTGTGTTTTGGAAAATGCCTTACCCGGATATTTTCTTTACAAATCCTGGCACGTGTCTACACAGCTGAAACACCCTTCCCCACTTCTTTGCCTAAAGAGTGCATCTCTCAAAAGTAGGTCAGTTGTCCTGCCCGGCAGGGCCCTTCCTCCAGCCCCTCCTCTCCTTTCCGTGGCCCTGGACACGTCCATTACCACAGCCCCTCTCCCCTGGGAGTCCCAAGCCCTCATCACTGTTCTCAGCGAGTGCAGGGCACTCCGTAAATGGTTGCTGAAGGAACAAGCGAGCAGTTCCAGAAAGTTTCTGGCTTTCCCTTTACCCAATTCAACCTCAATTCCCCTCTGGGATTTGACGCTCATGGTCTCTGTCTTAGCTGGAATCCACCGAGGCTACTCTCTGCCAGCAATTATGACCACCTAGAAAATACTGATAACCGGTAGATCACCTCTAACAGATGCCGATGATGCTCCAAAGTTTTATTAAAAACAGAGCATTTGTATTCAATAAACAGATTTTTTTTTTAGAGTGAAAAGGATAGCAGTTTCCAGGAACATCCAAATCTACAGCCCTGGTATGCAGATGAAGGGCTTTATCAGAAACTTTACTGTCAGTGAACTCTTAGGAATTCCCTTCCGTCCTTGAAAGAATGAACTTCAAAGTCAACCTGAAACCCTAATGTGAAAACATATGCAAATGGGTAAAATTAAGTTTGCCCCACTGGGAAAGCCATCACCGCACCACAAAGAAGCCTCTGTTATTTAAGGACTCTGAGACATGACAGTTTCGAAAGAAATAGGCAGGTGTTTACAGGGTGCCAGTCAGGGTAACACCAGCCTCCTCTCTGTGGTTCTCTAAGACCTTTGCATCTCTTCCCTTCGACCTGTTTTTGGCCACTTTTCTACTCTCTTGATCATTTCAATACCAGCCAGGAGGCCAGGAGAAGCAAAAAGAGGTGATATCATAATCTCCCTTTTTTTTTTCTAGTGGTATTTATGATAAAAGGTTGGAGGGGAAATAGAACAAAATTTCAGAGCTGAAATGAAGGCTTTGAATCTCCCCAGGGTTTTGATGATTCATGCAACGGTTCTCCCCTGTCTCCATAGATATTTGGATATTCAAGGCAACAAGGATGGCGCAGAATCTCTTATTTCCCAAACAAAGCACTAGGCATTCTGAGAAATGCAAGAGGACCAAAGTCTGAGCCCTGCTCTGGGGAGTTCATCTCTCAAAGGAAACAAGAAGTGAAGTCATTATGAACCATTAAGACAGTAAACAGTATCCAAGTCCCAGTCAGTAGAACAAATGTCCCATAGAAACCCTGAGAGCCGGTTGGGTGTTCTTGAACCAGACCTTCTTTCTCATCCCCAGATACATGGGGTTGATGAGAATCAGCCTGGAGCCTTGTCTTTTTACTCCTTCCTGATGCAGCAAACACCAGAGCGGCCACACAGCAAGCGGCAAAAATGGTGATGAGGATAATGACCGCCCAAGGTCTGTCCCTGATGAGGATGCTCTGAGAGCCCTGAGTGTCAGGTCAGCATCACAAAGAACGAACCCCTCAGGTCCCAGCTCTGAAGCCCCTCACCTGGGGCCCATCAAGCCACCCTCCTGTGACCTGGAGGCCCCCAGCGGTCGCTCTCTGGTCTCTGCCCTGCAAAGAACTCCACGGAGGGCACTTGGTCAGAGAGTGGAAACTTTGCTCAAGTTTGAAATTGGAATCTATGATATTTGTAAATTATAATATGGTGCGGTTTTTCCTCACTCTCTTTTGCATGTGAATTGATCGGCTACACTGAAACTACTGCTTAAAACAAGGGGGTTTGATTTATAGCCAGTCTCTTCCTCATAAATCACACCTGCAGTGTGGCGCTTAGGGCCCCCGGGGAAGGCGGCACTTGCCTTTTATAAATGACTGGGGGGGACCTCTGATCGTGAGGCTGCCCCACGCGCTCCCAGCCTCCCCTCCCCGTCTTCACTCTGCCTTTGCTCGTGATTCCCACGGGGACTTCAGACCCAGTTTTTGCAAGCCTGTTTTGTTTTTATTTCTTAAATTAAGGAACGTTGAAATTAAAATCTGTGGCTCTGCCCCTTGTACTTTGCCAGCTACAGAAATACAGCCAGGCCGGGTGTTCCCTGCTTGCAGTTACAGCTCCTTTACCTGGGGGTCTCTTCTCTTACCTGGGACATGGATGGGGGCAGAAGTCTGGCCTTTGCAGGAGCTGGAGTGCTGAGAGCAGGCGGCTTTCGCATTTGGTAGAGGGAGCTGGTTGATACCCAAAAAGTTTCCCACGAAATGTCCTGTTGGGACTTGGGTGAGACACGCCCAGTCAGCCATTTCCTGTGCCTTCTGCTTCCATCCAGCCCCTACAGGGTCTCCGGGAAGCCAGGCGGAAGCATGTCAAGGAAGTAAGGACGCAAGATCACAGGTGTAATGCCTGGGAGAGCGGCTCAGATGCAGGGCAGACCCTCCTGAGAGAGGATGCTCTGTCGGGAGAGAAAAAAGGCACAATATATCCTCATCGCCCAGGGTAGTGACAGCAGGTCCCTGCGCCCAGATCTGAAAGCGTATTTATCTCTGAGGAAGGCCTGAGATGGTATATGCCCTGGTGCAAAGCACACAGCCAGCTGCCAGGTCTGCTTTCCCAGTGCACATCCCGGCTTGCGCTGCCCTGTTGCTGATGTTATGGTGGGAGGGGCGTCGTGCCCCATGGGAATGGGCTACAGACCCTTCTCCTCCCTGGTGAGGGACATGGGGACCACCCCCCTGCTACCACCCCTGAGCCATGTCACCTTAGGCAGGAGCTCTAACTAGCCTCCTTAGGCCTCCTTTTATGAGGCATTCGGGTTATGTTTTAACTCTCTTCTAACGCTAAAGCTGCATTAGTCTAAGATTTATGCAGTCGAGGAAGATGGATGTTTTTTAGAGCAGTACTGCCCAGAGAATGTTCCAGAGAACCAGCTAAGGGTGGCATGACCAGAAAGGAAGTGCTAGGTTTCCTTATGACAGGACTTCTCAGGAACGTTTTCAGGTCTCCTCCTATGATTATTTTTATTTATTTTATAGGATTTTTTTTACTTACAAGACAATGGCATGGTCCTTGTAAACAAACAATATGGAGGTTTATAAAATCAATACTGCTAATCTCACCTTCTCTACTCTATCTCCCGACCCAGGTAACGACACTAGGGTTTGGTAGGCCTGTGCATCCTCTCCAATCTTTATAGGTCATGACTCTCTAGGAGGGATGAAGCAAGAAAAGTGTCCCCAAATTGTTGGACCCCGGCACCCTTTTCTATAGAGTACCGCCCAGATCTGGGTCTTGCGGGTATATTGTTCTGTTCTACATACAAAGGGAGATCTTGAACGAGAAAGCAGGTCTGCTTTGGATGGAATAGAATTCTTTCACCTAATTTGGCCAACAAATATTACACCATTTGGCTTCCAGACTTCAGGATTCTCTCTTTTTTTTTTTTTTTTTTTTTTTGCGGTACATGGGCCTCTCACTGCTGTGGCCTCTCCCGTTGCGGAGCACAGGCTCCGGACGCGCAGGCTCGGCGGCCATGGCTCATGGGCCCAGCCGCTCCGCGGCATGTGGGACCTTCCCGGACCGGCGGGGCACGACTCCGCATCCCCTGCATCGGCAGGTAGACTCTCCACCACTGTGCCACCAAGGAAGCCCGGATTCTCTCATTTTAAGTAAGATTTTTGGAGAATCTCCTAAATCACCTACGTGCCTTCTCTGGAGGAGGCTCTCAGAACCAGCATTAGGGGGTCCTGCTCACCTGGACTGTCATCTCACTGTGTCCTCGGGGCTTCCCTGCATGAGGGACAATGAAGATGGTATGAAAGCAGACCGTCTCTGCCCCACACCAAAAGGCTAGCAAAGGATGACACTTTCATCTTTATATCCCCAACACCTAGAGCAGCCCTCGTTCACAGCACAGCCTTGGTCGGTGCAGTCGGACTTGTGGATGAAAAAATATAAGCGGGAACGGTGGAACACTGGAGGGCTGGCCACCCCACAGCAGGTCAGGTCATGGTGGGACGCAACTCATGTGTGCCAGACATGCTATCACATACATTATTTTATAAATATTTAAGCCATGTGAAAACCACTCTATGAATTCAGTGATATTCTGCCCATTTTGTTTTGCAAGGGTTCCAGTTTGCATGACTAGGAGCACGAAGCCTTGATTCTGGAACCCTCTGACTGCAAACCCAAGTGATGTTTTCACGACATCACTGGTGTCTCCGTACTTCATTCCTTCAAGTTCCACATTCTAGTCCTTAGGGGTTGAGGGAGTGAGCTTGACCGAGGGCAAAGATGGCTGGATGCAGGTGGCTCACCTGTGATCTAGTCTAGATTTAAGGGTAACTGCAGGGTTTGGGGTCTGTACACTCCCTAATGGTTTCGCTCTACCAGTTCAATTCTTGACATCGCTGTCGGATCACACCTTTCATCCTACCTTCGGTCTATTCTCAGATGGCAGTGCCTTCACCATATTGGTGATCTTGGACATTTTCCAAACATAAATAGCAACGTTAATAACAGTAACAGCAGCTGATGGTTCTAGAATTTCCTCCTTGAAGGACAGGAACTAAGACCTGTGTCTAGAAGAGCAATGAAGGCCCTTGCTGCCCTCCTGGGTTTTTTTGTTTGTTTCTTCTTTTTTCCTTAAGAGCCATTGATTTACAGAAATATGCACTAAGAACTATAAACATGTTAAAATCCATATGTTTTGGTTGGGTGTGCAAAGAGTGTTTTAGAGACCAAAAATATGAATAATGTGACTCATTGCCTTTAAAATTAAGAATGGGGCACATAAAATGATTTCAGTAAAAGGCACCGTCAATAGGCAAGTCCAGTGTGTGCTATGTCTGGTCTGTTATAGATGAAAAGGGAAGAAAAGAGGGAAAACAGATGAAAAAGCAATGGGAGAAGGAGAGGAGGAGGGAAGGAGTCAGGAAAAGAGGGAGAAAACACAAAATCAGAGGACAGACAAAAACGATAGCAAATCCTACAAGGATGAGGAAGGAAGACTTCTTTGAGAAGGTGACGTTTGTCCTGAGACTGAATCTTGAGATGGAAATGTTCTCAGTGGAAGGCACAGCCAACCAGAGGTCCTCACAGCAGGAATGAGCCTGGCCTGGAGCAGGAAAACCAGTGTGGCTGGAACATAAAGATAAAAAGTCAGAGGGTCAGATGGCAGGCAGAGCACGTAGACCTTCTGAGATGTGGGGAGGTAGGGGTGGAGGAGGATGACTTTAGATTTTTATTATAAATGCAAGAAAAATCCATCAGAAGATTTTAAGCAGAGGGGAAATGTGCTCTGCTATACAGTTTTTAAAAGTCATCTGGCTGCCTTGGGGGAAAGGAATTTAGATGGGAAAGACTGGGTATAGAAAGACCAACTTGAGATTAAGATTCAAGAACTGTAACCCAGGAAAGAGCCAATGTTGCCTTGGTCCAGGGTGGCAACATTGAAAATTATGGGGGTTGGTTAGACTGGAAAGATACTTTGGAAGTAAAGCTAACAAGACATTATTAGATTCCATGTATGGAATCAGGGGTAAAGGAATCAGACAATCGTTTGGGTTTTTGGATCAAGCAACTGGGTGGATGGTGGTGCCATTAATTGAAACAAGTAAGACAAGAGGACAGGCTTGAGGAGGGGCAGTGGCAACCAGGAGTTGAGACCTTGGCCTCCTTAACTTTGAGATGATGATAAGACATCAAAGTGGAGCTATAGCATAGATCTTCGGATACGTGAATCTGAAACTCCTTGGCATCTGATCTGAAAAGAGGTACACTTTTGTACTTCATCACCACACACCATCTCATTTAATCCGCTAATGTTGAGGTACACAGAGTAACTATTATCCCCATTTTCCAGGGGGAACACTGAGCCTCAGAGAGATTGAGTTAGAGCTACTAAAGCTGCAGTAACAGGTAAACCTCCGAGAATAGAATCACCTCCTCCAAATCTCCTATCCTTTCCACCACACCATACAGAAACTGAGGAGCACACAGAGTCCAAGAAGAGAGTGCCTAAGAATCATCCGAAATTAGCATATCAGAAATTTACTCTTTTGATTACACAGGTACTGATTTAAAGTTCAGGTACCAAAGCCAATTACCACCATCGTTAACATATCCTTCCAGCTATCCATCATCACCTTTCTGACCATAGAACCAGTCTAGTGTCTATAAACATTTTGTAAGACTTTGAAATGGACCCAAAAAAGATTACTGTGTGCCTAGTCTAGTTTTCCTTTCAGGTCCTCTCCACCTTTTATTGTCTTTGAGCTATTTTACAATAGTTGTAGAAATAGAAAAAATTGTAGGAAACTGGTAGAACTTCAAATGATTCTTTTCCATAGAAATTCAAATTGTGTTTAGTGTTGCTGCAATTGATTATTGCTCTTTGGATTTTGATCAATTTTGCATCTATTTGTAAATTCACTTCAGTGTTCCTGATTACCTCTATGTGTGCATTTTGAATTCTCTTTTGAATGTTTATAACATCTTATTTGTTCCTTCATTAATTAATAAGCTAAATAAAACCTCTGATAGGCATTCATTTGTGTTTGTCTAAGGGTCAGGATTTTAACCCTTTCAAAAAATTACCCTTTAACATAGGTCTACTTTCTAATATTAAAAATTCCAAAAGTTATTTTTAAAGAAATATTCCCCCCAATTTTAAAGGCTTTGCTCTTGTGAAAAGAAATTACTTAAATTTTAGAAACCAATTTTGAAACTTCAGAAATATGGGTCAATTTGCCAGCAAATAACCAGTGAGACTTTCTGATAGTGGACAGAGTTTGTAGAGAGATTAAGGCTTCTGTAGCCCACAGATCTTAAGTGCTATATTCAAACCATCATCTATGTGGTTTTGACTCTTTTGTAACTGAATGTCAAAGACTCTTTGCTATCCACCATACCCACCACCCTTCTCCAGGGACACACACATCCTTCTTTGTCCAAGTGAAAATATCAGTCCACTCCAGAACACCTCTTATTTGCTCAGCGATGAGTCTCTGTAGGGTTTCCTTTAGGGTCTAATGAATATTTTGCATTCAAACAAAAGAAAACGTCTCCTCCCCCTTGGTATGATGAACTGGCCACTGAAGACAGGGTTGAGATATCTGTAAAAGAAGCCCAAAGCCTGTTGAGAAAATAAAATACAGAGCCAGACATTCAAAATTAAGGACCTGTCAGGAAGAACTGTGGTGGCCCTGACCCAAGGTCTGTAAGAAAAGATACCAAAGGTCCCAAAGAGCAATTCAGCAGAGAGTTATTGGGAGCCTCATTGTTTGCTTGGGCTCAATGCGTGACCTGAAGTCTTGCGGTGGGTGCAGGGGGTGCTGGTCTGGCACAGCTTGTGCTGGTAACTCCTCAGAGCATGGTACCTGGGCACTGCGCCCTGCTCCTGGGAAAGCCTGACTAAGCCCCGTCTGTGTGGGAGGCCACTTAGGAACCTCCACACCAGCCTACGCAGGGATGGAGGACACGTAGTAGGCAAGCATTCACAGGGCTGCGCAGGACTGATCTACAACGGTGACACCATGTGGTAGGAAGGGACAGCTGCAACAGTGGAGATGAGCAACTTCCCACTCCCTCCAGGGCTGACATTTAGAAGCAGAATTGACTGGACCTCTTTGGACTGAGTAATCCCTCCTCCCCATGTTTACATACATTTTGGAGGATACCCTCAAGATGCAGGTATACAGGGGCATACGGACTTAATTGGAAATATAAAAGTGATATCTTTTATCTGAAGTGGTTGAAGGAGGTTATACAAGTTGCACTGGCTTTTCTCTTATCAAATTCCACTCTATGTTCTAAGTGGACTTCAGAATGAATCATCAAAAAACCAGAATGGGAAAAAACAGAAGTCAAATACCCTTTACAGCTTTTTAGCTGCTTTAAATTCAGCTCCTGCCCCTTCTCGAGGATGAGGGAATTAGAAGGACTGTAATGATTTTCTGTGTATCAATGTACCTTTTTGGTGACACAGGTAAGTTGTGAGCCAGGGGTCCAACCCCACCATGTCAGACATTCCTGGTCCCAGCTCTTCAGACTCAGGCTACAATCTGGCAACAAGGCCAGCATCAGTTCCACCAATGACCACAGAACATGGGACAAAAATGTAAGTTATGGAAAACGGTGGGTGAAGATGTCTTTGCTTCTGATGGCAAGAGACCTTTACGAGGACAAATAAAATGAGGCTACAAACCAAAGCTTCTGAGTTCTATAAAGAAAGGTCCTGGGCTTCCCTGGTGGCACAGTGGTTGAGAGTCCGCCTGCCGATGCAGGGGACGCAGGTTCGTGCCCCAGTCCGGGAAGATCCCGCATGCCGCGGAGCGGCTGGGCCCGTGAGCCATGGCCGCTGAGCCTGCACGTCCACAACGGGAGAGGCCACAACGGTGAGAGGACCGCGTACTGCAAAAAAAAAAAAAAAAAAAATGGTCCTAAGTCAGTCCACTAGAAGCCAGCCCTTCAGATAGGTGAGTGTCCCAAGTCAGAAGCCTCGAAATAGACACTGGGGTTGGGGGCTCCCACTGCAGTTTTCACTTCCACGAGCCCTCGAGTTGCACTTCCCCATAGACCTGGTGGTTACTGAAAGGGCCCCAAGGTGGGAGGGTTGTCGGTCAAGGCTCTCCATCAGCTCTGCCCACCTGCAAACATCCGTTAGCCGAGGAACTTCAAGTACAGACTTCACCCGAAGGAAATTGGCTTAAAGCAACAACTTTTTATTAACACCATCACCCGTTTCATACAGAGTCAGGGTCCAGGTCGGGATCAAAGCCCCCTCTGTTTCGTATGGGTCTTCCCAGTGGCCAAATAAAAAGGATTAGGTGGAACTGGGTAGTTCACTCAAGCTTTTCGTGTTTTCTTCAATACCAAAAAGATCTAGACTTTTAGAGGAATACAGAACTCAAAGCTTTATAACTTTGTAATAATTGAAACAAGTCACATGCCATTAGTTAACAATCTTCCTCTCATTTCTGTCTAGAGCAGAGGGAATCCAGGCTGCTTTTAGCATTTGTATCTGTCCTAAATATATCTAAACAGATATGATGGGGTGAAGCAGATACAAGCACTTAATTTTGAGAAACGTCCTTGACAAAGAAAGATCATAATAGGAGCTGAACAGCAGAAGAGAGGGCAAGGGATAGGATGACAGAGAGAAATGAATTACTTCTTCCTTGGTCAATCATTTAAATTCCACCCTGGCTGGTAGTGAAGGAAAGTCACTGCAGCACTATATATAGAAACTAAGCAGTCAGAAAATACCTAACTTGATCCCTTTACACTCTCAAATTCCAACCAGGGTCCATATCCCACACCTTCCTCCCAACATTCATAGAAAAAAAAGTGATATGAAACATATTCTTCTAAATATTTCTGAGACAGCTTCAGCTGTAGGATTGTTTAAATTAAAAGAAATAAATTGTTGCACAGTAGAGAATTATCAACCCTAACCAGAAAAGGAGAAGACAGCAGAGCATATTAATCACTTTCAAAATCTTGGGTCATGTATCACAAGCACAGAATTATTCATTTATTCCCTCCTTCCTTCCTTTATTCTGCTGTGAGTAGCTGATGCCCTAGGAGGAGAGAGACATGTAGTACAAATAGTTGTGTGACAATGTGGACAGTGATAACAACCACAGAGTCGGCGGATAAACATCCTCCACCCCCGGCTCCTTCAAAAAGGGCAGAAATAATTGAAGCAGCTGAGAAGCTTGTAAGTAGTATTTAATTCCTATTTTTTCTAATTCACTTTTTTTTTCAATTATCTCTCCTGAGGCCCAGGTAGAACATAAGACTGAATCTGGCTGAGGGTATGAGAAAAGACTCAGGGACATTGCCTGGACCTTGATCACTGGGCTGGATTCACACTTGGTGGAGAGGTCAGGTTCTGCCTTGTTTGTGGACACGGGAACAAGCAAAAGAGCATTTACTATAATTTACTAGGCACCTGGTACTTCCTCACCTGCAAAAGAGGGATCACTTGTAAACTCCCCTTATACAGGTGGAAAACTGAGGCTGTGAGAGGTGAAATAGCAGCCCAGGGACACACAGCTAGTCAGCGGTGGGTGCGGACAGTGGAGCCAGTCCTGCACAGAAGATGTTTAATAAACGCGGAGGGGCTGGGGCTGGGGGAGTTCAACCAAAGGGAATTCAGGGGAAGGGGATGGGATGAGCTGAATGCACAGCTGGCTCCAGAGACAGGAGCCACAGGGATGTCAGGACACAGGCGGTGAGGACCAGGTGAGGGGCCCCTGATGCTCCATATCTTGCATGCACCTGTCCTTACATCTTTCCTCCAGGCACCTGGAAGAGGTGAAGTGCTAGAAAATGTTGGATTTTCTTTCCAGAGAATGCAGCATGGGTTTGGTTTTGTCTTCAAGGCTTGCAAACAGCAGGACAAGATTCCAGTTTCCTTACAGAACCCATGGCAGAGGTGGCACAGAGGCCCTGCTCAGAGGTCCCCTGACACCGGCCATCGGTGAAGTTCATGGGGCCTGGGAGTCAGAAGGAGCTAGAAAGAGGCAGCCTGGACCTAAACACAGCAGCTGCTCTTGGTTGAGAGGTCACTCAACAAGGAGCCCTCAATACCATCCCAAAGGACCAAGACATGGTCAACCCGCTGTGGGCCTTCAGATGTTAAAAAGTGTCACATCTGGCCAAAACAGTCTATGCACCAGCCAGAATGTCCAGGGAGAGGGTCCTCCTGGGCCACCCTTCTGGGGTCCTCTGCCACTTTTAGGAGGGACGAGTGTCCAGGCCAAACACGACTCCAAATCTCATTATACCTCCTTAAACATCAGCCCACACTCCTTAGACCTGTGGCTTCCAATCATGGGACAGGCCTCAAGGTCCTTCTTGAAAGCAGCTCCAGTATTCCCGGGGTATCACCAGGAGGCCAGTTCCTGGGAGAAGATGGAATCCAGAAGCCATGGGGACCCTATGTGGGGAGAGAGGCATCTGAGGAGCTTGAGAACCAGCCTCCACCCTAAGGAGAGCCAACCTGGGGTCTCTGCACAGTCACCATCTGCACAGGAAATGACTTTGGGATATTTTAATGCCCCAGACAGTCAGAATTCACTTACCTAAGGCAAACTCCTTATAAGGAAATCCCTTTTTAGAAATAAATCGTGGGATTTTAGAGATGAAAGTACTTAACGTTTGTCTTCTGTAGTCTCCATCTCAAACCAAGCTCAGAGGAATCAAGTAGTCCTGAAAACTCCTATCCAGCGGGGTGGGCTCTGGAAATGGGCGTGGGGAAAGGATTCTTCACATAACGTCTACTGGGCAAAACAAGGCTTGCTCCATTGGAATACTCAACACATCTCCAGAGGGATTAGCCAGCCTCCAACATCTCCCTGGGGCCCAAGGAGGGCCTATGTGCAGCCCCTCCCTGAGCTAATTCTCAGAGTCCGGGCAAGTACTCGTGTGGGTATTGGACAAGCGGTGAGTGGTCTGTGCAGACCTGGACTTCCAGACCTGAGTGTGTTCCCTGCTAGTGGAAATGCGGGTCCCCAGAACTCACTTAGATTCAACGTAATTCATTTAATCCCAACAAGAGCTCGAGCTCCAGTGCCAGGTCTGGGGGAACAATACCTGTCCTGGAGGCTCTGAGATCCCAGTGCGTGGGTAACACAGGGGCCCGCTGGCCAGCCACGCTCTGAGACAGAGCGGGGTCTCCAGGCCGAGCCCACCTGCCTGGCTCCCCTGAGCCCCAAAACCCCCACTCCACTCTCCACTGGTCTTTGCTGCATCCTGGGAGGGTCCTTTGGTCGGTCCACTCCTCATCCACTTTAATCCTGCTTTGGGGAGGGCTCAGGCCTGGGGCGCCCGCGGGGAGACCTCTGAGCCCTCCTGTCTGACACGTCTCCTTGGCAAGCCCACTAAAGGGCCAGGGAAGGAGCCCTGGGGGATGGTTCTGAGCAGAGAAGGCATGAGAGGCTGGAGGCGTGAGGATTCAGCAGCTGCTTGGTGTGGACAGAGAGCGGGAAGAAGGAAGAGTCGCACGGAGTCCTGGTCTCCAGCCTGGATCCCGAGGACACAGGGGTGCCCTCGAGAAGCATGGGCGGAGGCCCAGGCTGGAGGAGACATTTATGCAAAGGAGTAAATGTTGGCACAATGGGGCCAGAAACGGGTTAGATCTGAAGCAACTGTTGCTCACTTTCTTTCTCTTCTTGTCTTTTCAAGCATTGATTTATTAACTGTTCAGATTGTTTAATCCACCATTTCATCTTACACAGTATCTCAATCACAGTAAGTCTGTTGACTGATGGATGCTCAGCTTTTTTTTTTTATTAATTGTCACTGGAGTACAGTTGATTTACAACGTTGCACGACTTTCTGCTGTACAGCAAAGTGAATGAGTTATACATACACATATAGCCACTCTTTTGTAGATTCTGTTCCCATACAGACCATTACAGAGTACTGAGTAGAGTTCCTCGTGCTATACAGTAAGCTGTTTCTCACTTTGGAGGGGACCAGTCCCTTCCCGAATGTTCACGCTGTCCTGATAATTTCACTCTCATCCCCCAGGGGTAACCACTTCAGAATGCTTCTGGAGCAAGGACCTCAAAGTAGGTTAGGAGGTATATTGGGGGAAGAAAAAAAGGTTGATTTTTTTCTTTTTCTTTTTCTTTTTCTTTTTTTTTTTTTAGCATTTACAGGAAAACACACTATCTTGATCTGAAGGGAAAAAAAAATAAAAGAAGAAAGAAACGTTCTCGATAAAATTGAGTGCAGCCTTGAAAGCCCCTGCAGCTTCTTTATCTTTTCACACTGGCTTTGTGGTCAGTCCTAAAATGGGGCATTTTATAACCTGAAAAGCAGCATGACTATGTCATCAGCACTCGCTTCCTCCAAGACAGACACTGGCCAGGGGCGGCCACACGATACACGTGACAGGACAGGCAGTCTTGGGCCCCGTCTTCCTTGTATGCGACACAGTGGTAGAGGCTGGCAAAGGCAGTGACAATCATGACCGCCAGCTCCACTTGGCCTTGCCACGTGACAGGTGGCACCCCAGCAGCTGTTGTCCCACACGCGGTGACCTCAGCCGCCAGCTTTGTCCAAGTCCCCACTCTGCGGATTTTAGGTTCCTGTAACCTCCTGAGAAGGAAGGGAATCCCCAGTCTCCTCCGAGAAAGCTCCTGCACAAGACTTCTTTGGTGGATAAAATCGTTTGAAATTCTAAGACGAAACCAATATTGAGCAAATTTTAAAAATTAAGGAAAAGCATGTTCCTGCCACTGTAGGGACAAACTCAGGTGACCTTTCTGTGCGTCTCCCACTAAGCAGCCGACTCAGACCTGGAGTCCCAGACAAACGCCACTCACCTCAAAACCACAGCGCTTTAGACCTCGGGCTCTTTAACTGCTCTGGGAAATCATCACTACTTAAATTGTGGCTACTCTATCGGCAGTTGACATCTCCTGGCTTCAGCTTCTCTTTCCTTCTAGATTAGAAGCCCCATGAAGGCAGGACTGTATCTCACCTTCCACTGAATCTCCACGATAGGTAGCCTGTATGCCACAGTCAGTAAATATTTGCTGGGTTTTAAAACCTTACTTGAAAATACCAAAGAGCCTCAGAATAAATGAAACCAACAAATTGGAAACTTCTCTGCAAGAATTTCACACTTGCAAAGTAAAGAGGATATTTCTTTAAATACATTAAAAGTTCTAAACATAGAGACGCAAAACTAATGTTCTCTTTGAAAAATCATTATACAGACAGACCTCGGAGA
Organism: Platanista minor; assembly: GCA_004363435.1. Taxonomy (NCBI): domain Eukaryota; kingdom Metazoa; phylum Chordata; class Mammalia; order Artiodactyla; family Platanistidae; genus Platanista; species Platanista minor. Next base: position 110,609 of record RJWK010000295.1, read on the forward strand.
TAAAACGGGTTTAGTTCCAGCCCACTGCAATAAAGCAAATATTGCAGTAAAGTGAATCACGTGAATTTTTCCGATACCCAGTGCATATAAGTATTATGTTCCTTCTCAGAACCTTATCTAGTGAGAGAAAGATGTTCTGAAACATTAACATACTTGATGGTTAAAGAGAGCTATATATGTTGTGAACATAGCTATTGAAAAATAAAACACTTTACTTACACAAATAGGCATGTTTACACTCCACTGTGGTCTATACAGTACGCAATAGCGTTATGTATAAAACACAATGTACGTATCTTAATTTAAAAAATCCTTTCTTGCTAAAAGTGCTAACCATCATCCCGGCCTTCAGCAAGTCATAGTAGTGACATCGCTGATCTCAGATCACCCTGACAAATATAGCAATGATAAAAACAACATCAGAAACATTGTGAGAATTAACAAAACATGACACAGAGACACAAAGTGAGCAAATGGTGTTGGACAAATGGCGCCAGAAGACTTGCTCAAGGCAGGGTTGCCACCAACCTTCAAATTGTAAAAAATGCAGTATCTGTGAAGCACCGTAAAAGGAGGGGTGCCTGCAGAGGTTGCCGGCATCCTCTGTGCTTTTGCTCCAGCTGCTAAGTAAGCTCAGGCAAAAGCAGCACAGGTAGCTTCTTGTTCTTGGAGGAAACGTCCCAGCCTGGGGCACAGGGAGCCGTTTCAGGTCATTTGCAGAAGCTCACAATGGGCACCGCTTCTCTCACGGTGGGCTCTTTGCCTGGAACCGGAAACAGGAAGGCTCCCTCCCTCCCCTCTGTGGTCAGGAGCTCTTGACCACAGGCTTTCCCAGGTTTCCAGCCGGTGGGTTAGGTTGAGGGGAAGTTTGCAAGGTCCACCGAGTCAGAGGCCCCCTTGACCCCTGCTCTGGAGGGGATCTTGACACAGAGAACCTCACCCCACAAAACAGGGCTTTGCAGGAGCCTCTGGAGGCTTCTGCTCAAATCAGTGCTAGAATCCAATGAGGAAAAAGGTTTCACAGGCAAACGTCCCCCGGGAGAGGTAACTAACCTAATTCCTAAGATATGAATGGCAGATAACAAGGAGGCAAAGACGATGGAAAAAGGAGAGAAAGGGTGGGATAGCTCGGTGGTGCACAAAGAAGGCAACATTATCACGTCACAGTTCGGCCACAGTCCACAGGGGACTGCCCACCGTTGGCCACAATGAAACAGGCTGACCACCCAGGCCCAGACACCAAGGCCTGCCCAGCAGCCCAGAGCTCCTGTGCCCTTTTGCATTTCACCTTTTTGGGGGGCCAGGCCCAGGGATCAACCCAAGATGCTAGTGAGATGAGGACACTGCTTGGGGTTCCGAAGACTGAAGTCCTGGCCCCGCTCTGCCGTGCTTAGTGTGAGACTCAGGGTAACTCACGTCATCGCTCTGAGCCTCACTCTGAGGCTTGGTTTCCCTTCTGTCCCATGAGCTAGTTGCATCGAAGCCCTATGGGTTCCCTTCAGCAACAATACCCTCATTCCATGATAGAAATCCCAGCATTCCTAGAATGAGAACAGCTTTCCCCAAAGACCCATTATGATGGTTCATTTTATCTGTCAACTTGACGAGATCACAGGGTGCCCAGATATTTGGCTGAAGATTCTTTCTGGGTGTATCTGTGTGGTGTTTCCAGATGAAATCAGCATTTGAATTGATGGACTCTGTAAAGCACTTTGCCCTCCCCAGTGTGGGGTAGAGGGGATTTCATTCAATCCATTGAGGGTCTGGAGAAGCGGAGACTTGGGCCCTTTCTGCCTGACTACAGAGCTGAGACCTTGATCTCCTCCTGTCCTTGGTGCTCCTGTTCTCAGACCTTCAGACTCAGACTGAATTTCTCCTCCAGCTTCCCTGGGCGTCCAGCCTGCAGACGGCAGACCATGGGACTCCATAATTGCACAAGCCAAATTCCTT
>RJWK010000296.1:0-112327 GCA_004363435.1 Platanista minor
GATTGGTGGGGAGGGGGTGGGGTGTGGCCAGGCCAGGTCTGGGGGCTCCACATGCTGCATCTGCTCCCAGGTGCGCCTGCCACCGCTGCCCTTGCCGCGGAGCCACGTAGAGCCCTGTGGAGCCAAGCTCACGAGCTAACCCGAGCCAGTGGCCTGGAGCCAGCCGGCAGGCATCCCAGAGGCGGCAGTGCAGGGAGGGGCCTGACGCACATACTTGGCCCCGCAGGGGGTGCAGCGTTGGTGGCTCTGGCCCCTGGACAAGGGAGTGGCAGCCTAGGACCCTGCGTCTACTTTCAGAGCCACCCTGGGGCTTCAGGTGAGGGCCCAGGTGGTGCAGATGATGAGGGACCAGTGAGGCGCCAAGGGAAGGTCACAGTCAAGTATAACCGCAAGGAGCTACGGAAGCGCCTCAACCTGGAGGAGTGGGTCCTGGAGCAGCTCACTCACCTCTATGACTGCCAGGAAGAGGAGACCCTGGAGCTGGAAATTGATGTGGATGAACTCCTGGACATGGAGAGTGATGACACCCGAGCTGCCAGGGTCAAGGAGCTGCTGGTTGACTGTTAAAAACCCACTGAGGCCTTCATCTCTGGCCTGCTGAGCAACATCCAGGGCATGCAGAAGCTGAGCACACCCCAGAAGAAGTAAGGGTCCTCCACCCAGGTGAACGATGGCTCCCACAGGACAACTTCTGACCCCCAACCTCATAGCAACAGCAATACCAGGGGAGCCCTGTGGCCAGGCCTGGTGCCATGAGCAGGGCTCCCCATGCCCCTGGCCCAGGGGCCACTTCCCTGCCCCTCAGTTTTCCATTTTTGGGGTTTTATTATTATTAAACTGATGGGACTTTTTGTGCTTTTATATTGACTGTGGCACAGGCCCTTTAACAGAGCTAGGATATGCCTTTGGTGCAGTTAAAAAAAAAATTCTACTGTATATATAGCAAATCAGCTTCCATTATCCTTGGAGCTAGACAATAAGTGAAAATTTTAGTGAAGCATGTTATTAGAGAAGTGTTAAGATATAGAGAAAATCGATTTGTGAAGACCTCTGAAATTGTTTATCCTTTGAAAGCACTCCATTTGTGAGTTCTTAATACCTTTTCATCAGTCAGGAAAATAGTGAATAAAGTGTTACATTTATTTAACTCTCATTTTCTACCAAAAAATCCAACAAATTTATCTGAAGCAGTATTGCCTATATATGTGTGGGGTTGCTGTTGAGAACCTAAGCTATTCAAATGAAGTCAAGTAAAAGGCTTTTAAACATAAGATCTGTCTTTTTCCTTGTACTAACTACAGCCACTATAAAGTTTAAAAACTATTTAACTCACACAATACATTTTGGTCCTTTAGAAGAATCAATTAAATCGAAATAAACAGTATATCAATCTGATGCTTTATCTACACAGTCAATTGATTACTAAATATACACTAATTGTAATGTTTATTTTTAAGAATGGGAAGATTTATTAATACTTCACTAAAATATCAATATAAAATAATTGGACCTGCCTCTGCAGCAGACCCTCCGACACTAACACAGAATAGGCCTTTGTTTCCCCTGGCTGCTTTTACTACGGCATGACCCACAGGAGTCTCCTCTGAATGTCCAGAGATAGCCTCATCCACCAGAGGGCAGACAGCAGAAGCAAAAAGAACTACAATCCTGCAGCCTGTGGAAAGAAAACCACATTCACAGAAAGACAGACAAAATGAAAAGGCAGAGGACTATGTACCAGATGAAGGGACAAGACAAAACACCAGAAAAACAACTAAATGAAGTGGAGATAGGCAACCTTCCAGAAAAAGAATTCAGAATAATGATAGGGAAGATGATCCAGGACCTTGGAAATAGAATGGAGGCAAAGATCGAGAAGATGCAAGAAAGGTTTAACAAAGACCTAGAAGAATTAAAGAACAAACAGAAATGAACAATACAATAACTGAAATGGAAAAGACACTAAAAGGAATCAATAGCAGAATAACTGAGGCAGAAGAATGGATAAGTGATCTGGAAGACAGAATGATGGAAATCACTAGCACAGAACAGAATAAAGAAAAAAAGAATGAAAAGAAATGAAGACACCCTAAGAAACCTCTGGGACAACATTAAACGAACCAACATTTGCATCATAGGGGTCCCAGAAGGAGAAGAGAGAAAGGACCTGATAAAATATTTGAAGAGATTATAGTCGAAAACTTCCCTAACATGGGAAAGTAAAGAGCCACCCAAGTAAAGGAAGGGCAGAGGCCCAGCCATGATAAACCCAAGGAGAAACATGCCGAGACACACATTAATCAAACTGACAAGAATTAAAAACAAAGTAAAATTATTAAAAGTGAAAAGGGAACAACGACAAACAACATACAAGGGAACTCCCATAAGTTAACAGCTGATTTCTCAGCAGAAACTCTACAAGCCAGAAAGGAGTGGCACAATATACTTAAAGTGATAAAAGGGAAGAATCTACAACCAAGATTACTCTACCCAGCAAGGATCTCATTCAGATTCAATGGAGAAGTCAAAAGCTTTATAGACAAGCAAAGCTAAGAGATTTCAGCACCACCATACCAGCTCTACAACAAATGCTAAAGGAACTTCTCTAAATGGGAAACACAAGAGAACAAAAGGACCTACAAAAACAAACCCAAAACAATTAAGAAAATGGCAATAGGAACATACATATCGATAATTAAATGTGAATGGACTAAATGCTCCAACCAGAAGACACAGGCTCACTGAATGGATACAAAAACAAGACCCACACATACGCTGTCTACAAGAGACCCACTTCAGACCTATGGACACATACCGACTGAAAGTGAGGAGATGGGAAAAGATATTCCATGCAAATGGAAAGCAAAAGTAAGATGGAGTAGCAATACTCATTATCAGATAAAATAGACCTTAAAATAAAGAATGTTACAAGAGACAAGGAAGAACACATCATAGTGATCAAGGGATAAATCCATAAAGAAGATACAATAAGTATAAATATATATGCACCCAACATAGGAGCAGCTCAATACATAAGGCAACTGCTAACAGCTATAAAAGAGGAAATCGACAGTAACACAATAATAGTGGGGGACTTTAATACCTCACTTACACCAATGGACAGATCATCTAGACAGATAATTAATAAGGAAACACAAGCTTTAAATGACACAATAGACCAGATAGATTTAATTGATATTTATAGGACATTCCATCCAAAAACAGCAGTTTATACTTTCTTCTCAAGTGCACACGGAACAGTCTCCAGGACAGATCACATATTGGGTCACAAATCAAGCCTTGGTAAATTTAAGAAAACTGAAATCATATCATGCATCTTTTCTGACCACAACGCTATGAGATTAGAAACATATTACAGGGAAGAGAAAACGGGAAAAACATAAACGCATACAGGCTAAACAATATGTTACTAAACAACTAAGAGGTCACTGAAGAAATCAAAGAGGAAATAAAAAAATACCTAGAAACAAATGACAATGAAAACATGGTGATCCAAAACCTATGGGATGCAGCAAAAGCAGTTCTAAGAGGGAAGCTACCTCAAGAAACAAGAAAAATCTCATATAAGCAATCTAACCTTACACCTAAAGGAGCTAGAGAAAGAACAAACAAAACGCAAAGTTAGTAGAAGGAAAGAAATCAGAAAGATCAGAGCAGAAATAAATGAAATAGAAATGAAGAAAACAATAGCAAAGATCAATAAAATTAAAAGCTACTTCTTTGAGAAGATAAACAAACTTGATAAGCCTTTAGCCAGACTCATCAAGAAAAAGAGGCAGAGGACTCAAAGCAAAAAAATTAGGAATGAAAAAGGAAAAGTTACAATGGACACTGCAGAAGAAAGCATCATAAGAGACTACTACAAGCAACTCTATGCCAATAAAATGGACAACCTGGAAGAAATGGAGAAATTCTTAAAAAGGTATAACCTTCCAAGACTGAACCAGGAAAATATAGAAAATATGAACAAATCAATCACAAGTAATGAAATTGAAACTGTGATTAAAAATCTTCCAAAAAACAACAGTCCAGGACCAGATGGCTTCACAGGTGAATTCTATCAAACATTTAGAGAAGACCTAACACCTATCCTTCTCAAACTCTTCCAAAAATTTGCAGAGGAAGGAACACTCCCAAACTCACTCTATTAGGCCACCAGACACCAAAACCAGACAAAGATACAACAAAAAAAGAAAATTACAGACCACTATCACTGGTAAATATAGATGCCAAAATCCTCAACAAAATACTAGCAAAGAGAATCTAAGAAACATTAAAAGGATCATACACCATAATCAACTGGGATTTATCCAAGGGATGAAAGGATTGTTCAGTATACGCAAATCAATCAATGTGATAAACCATATTAACAAACTGAAGAAAAAATCCATATGATCATCTTAATAGATGCAGAGAAGACTTTTGACAAAATTCAACACCGATTTATGATGAAAACTCTCCAGAAAGTGGGCAGAGAGGGAATCTACCTAAAATAATAAAGTCCATATACGACAAACCCACAGCAAACATCATTCTCAATGGTGAAAAACTGAAAGCATTCCTCTAAGATCAGGAACAAGACAAGGATGTCCACTCTCACCACTATTACTCAACAAAGTTTTGGAAGTCCTAGCCACAGCAATCAGAGTAGAAAAAGATGTAAAAGGAATACAAATTGGAAAAGAAGAGGTAAAACTGTCACTGTTTGCAGATGACACGACAGTATACGTAGAGAATCCTAAAGACGCTACCAGAAAACTACTAGAGCTAATCAATGAATTTGGTAAAGTAGCAGGATACATAATTAATGCACAGAACTCTCCTGTATTCCTATACACTAATGATGAAAAATCTGAAAGAGAAATTAAGGAAACACTCCTATTTACCACTGCAACAAAAAGAATAAAATACCTAGGAATAAACGTACCTAAGGAGGAAAAAGACCTGTATGCAGAAAACTATAAGACACTGATGAAAGAAATTAAAGATTATACAAACAGATGGAGAGATATACCATGGTCTTGGATTGCAAGAATCAACATTGTGAAAATGACTCTACTACCCAAAGCAATCTACAGATTCAATGCAGTCCCTATCAAACGACGAATGACATTTTTCACAGAACTAGAACCAAAAATTTCACAATTTGTATGGAAACACAAAAGAGCCCGAATAGCAAAAGCGATCTTGAGAAAGAAAAACGGAGCTGGAAGAATCAGCCTCCCAGACTTCAGACTATACTACAAAGCTACAGTAATCAAGACAGTATGGTACTGGCACAGAAACAGAAATATAGATCAATGGAACAGGATAGAAAGCCCAGAGATAAACCCACGCACATATGGTCACGTTATCTTTGATAAAGGAGGCAAGAATATACAGTGGAGAAAAGACAGCCTCTTCAATATGTGGTGCTGGGAAAACTGGACAGCTACATGTAAAAGAGTGAAATTAGAACACTCCCTAATACCATACACAAAAATAAACTCAAAGTGGATTAAACACCTAAGTGTAAGGCCAGACACTATAAAACTCTTAAGGAAAACATAGGAAGAACACTCTTGGACATAAATCACAGCAAGATCTTTTCTGATCCACCTCCTAGAGAAATGGAAATAAAAACAAAAATAAACAAATAGGACCTAATGAAATTTAAAAGCTTTTGCACAACAAAGGAAACCATAAACAAGATGAAAAGACAACCCTCAGAATGGGAGAAAATATTTGCAAACGAATCAAGGCACAAAGGATTAATCTCCAAAATATATAAACAGCTCATGCAACTTAATATTAAAAAAACAAACAACCCAATCAAAAAATGGGCAGAAGACCTAAGTGGACATTTCTCCAATGAAGATATACAAATGGCCGAGAGGCACATTAAATACAAGTCAAAACTACAATGAGGTATCACCTCACACCAGTTAGAATTGGCATGATTAGAAAATCTACAACAACAAATGCTGGAGAGGGCATGGAGAAAAGGGAACCCTCTTGCACTGTTGGTGGGAATGTAAATTGATACAGCCACTATGGAGAACAGTATGGAGGTTCCTTAAAAAACTAAAAATAGAACTACCATATGACCCAGCAATCCCACTGATGGGCATATACCCAGAGAAAACCGTAATTGAAAAAGGCACATTCACCCCAATGTTCATTCCAGCACTATTTACAATAGTCAGGTCATGGAAGCTACCTCAATGCTCATCGACAGATGAATGGATAAAGATGTGGTACACATATACAATGGAATATTACTTAGCCATAAAAGGAATGAAATTGGGTCATTTGTAGAGATGTTGATGGACCTAGAGACTGTCATACAAAGTGAAGTCAGAGAGAGAAAAACAAATTTCCAAATATTGTATATTAATGCATACATGTGGAATCTAGAAAAATGGTACAGATGAACCAGTTTGCAAGGCAGAAATAAAGACACAGATGCAGACAACAAATGTATGGACAGCAGCGGGGGAAAGCTGGGGTTGGGGGTGGTGGTGTAGTGCGATGAATTAGGAGATTGGGATTGACATATATACACTAATATGTATAAAATAGATAACTAATAAAAAAAATTTGGAAAGCACTTGCAAGGGAGTTATATCTCAGAGGGAATTTCTCTATTACAGGAAGATTTCTTTCAAGTAGCTAATAAAAGGTGAACACATCAGCAGAAAAATGGTCAAACTCATGAATGGAAAAGGAAATACAAATGACTAGACAGGAAAAGATGATCAACTGCACTTGTTGTTAGAAAAGGAAATCCAATCCCAAGATAATTTCACCCAAGAGACTGATAACAAATAAGCTTATTGATAATACCTGGTATTGGCAAGATATGGAGAAGCAGACACTTTCAAAACCATTAACAGAAATCTTTAGTGATACAACCTTACTGGAAATTACTATCAATACTGGATTTACATTTCTTAGCCCACTGCTTTTTTCTCTTTGCAATCACTACTGTCTTCATCTTTTTGTGACCTCGATAACTATGCAGATGACCTAGTTAGTGTCTTGGTTCTCAGCTCTGAGCTCCACTCTCCCTTGGGTTTGTGTTCCCTCCCACAACAGCTATTTCTTTCTATGGTCTGACGTTAGCTCATGTCGACACCAACAAGGGCACTCCCTCCAAATCTCAATTTTAAGCATTCTGCTCTTTGAAAGGCATTGTGCTCTTTGACTACTGCCTTACCTCGCTCCCTCTTATATCCGCTGAGACCCACATTTTCTCTCTAAATGACCTCATTCATAACTTTACTTTCTCTTTAACTACCTGAGAGTCTACGGTCCATGACCGTAATCTCTTTTTTTATATATACCCTCAAATACTTGGCCTCTCTCTTTGTCATACTCTCCTGGCCAAGGACAAACCTGTGTAAATCCAATTCCTTATCTCTTTCTGTGCCTATATCCTAATGTCTCAACAGGACTGGAAAAAACATCACCATGCTGGCTGTTGTTATCTAAAATAATGGCCACAAATGTCAAAAGGGCCCTCCATATGGGCAGCCATCTCCACAGTTCACTAAGCACTTGGTCCCTATGCTCTGAGAGTATTATTTTATATTCCTGTTCTTCTCTTTCCACAAACATCCAAGAACACTTGTCCTCTCTTCACTCTTAGCAGATCACTGAGATTCCACTACCACATTTACCATTCTGCCTCCTAAAGCCATGGACTTTTCTTCTCCTCTTGCTACTATGACTGAACTACCTCTACTACTACCTAAGGGTAAGCAGTCCACTTGTGTACTGAATAATAGCCAACTTCTCCCACTCAAAGACTTGGCTGTTGCAATCATGTACTATCTCTTCTGCATCATAAATTTTTCCTCTGTGCAACTGAATTATTCCCATAACCACAAAAACAAATGACATATTTCTATTATAAAATGGATTTTTAACACTAAAATGAAGACCAAAGGGGTCAAAGAATTAACATACATACAGAAATCAAATTAGAAACTAACAACATATTTTGCTGGATAACATCAAAACTAAAAGAAACCATGAAGATAGATCATATGATATAAAAACCCCTTATAACAAAAATAATGCAATTTAAATGGAAACTATCCTGAAAAAAATATATGCAGCAATAGTTTTAAAATTAAAAGCTATATTGTATAAAGAAGCCATAGAGATTAAAAATTAAAATAGTATTCATTGAATTAAAGACCAATATTTAAAGGGCAGGGACATGAATAAAAAAAAAACACAAGTAAAATTAGTCAACAAACATACGAAAAAAATGTTCAATTCCTTATTTATGAAAGAAATTCAAAGTATAAACACGTAACGAGGTACCACTTTATTAAAGCAGCAAACTTAAAGTCTTTCCAATATTCTATTCTGTTGAAGTTGGGCTGAAACAAGCATACCCATCCCCTGATGACAGTGCAAACTATTGAAAACTTCAGTACATGATTTGGTAACACATTTCAAGAAATATACACAGTATTAATCATAGTGTTGCTATTCAATGATTCTACTGGAAATTTGCCCCAAGGATGTAAGCAAAATGAGGAAAAAGTATAATACAAGAAAATTTTCATTCTAGCATTATTCATCGTAATTTAAAGAATGCTATTAACCTGATTATCCAAAAATAGAGGGTTGGTTAAAAAGCTGAGGTTTACGGATGTGGTGAAATATTGTGTAACTACTGAAAAGATTCTGAAACTCTATCAATATGCTAAAATCATAAAACATGAAAAAATACAGAAGTGCATTTATGTTATTATTACAATTATACAAAATTCTGTGTGCATATGTAGCAGTAGAAAATGGAGAAGGATCATAGCTAACTTAAAAATCTATTTCTGTTATGATTATTGAACAATAAAACATAAGTAAAATAAATTCAAAATTATCAACAAAGGAACCATTTTTCTTGCATCGTGAAGCAGAGAATTATTGTTTCTATTTTATATTTTAACTCAAGCTTTAGATTACCCAGTTTAATGAAAACTGGCAAAGGCACTGGCTTCTGACTGCTACTTTTGGAATAGTAATATACCTACACATAAATGGCATTCATGAAGAATTAAGTAGTTATTCAATGCAAAGACACTGGACATAATATTGTTATTAATGGAATCTTACCAACATGTTTTATATTTAGAACAATTCCATGTAGAAGAGAGGGAGAGGGAGAGAGGGAGGGAAGAAGAGACAGCGGGGGAGAGAGGGAGAGACAACTTTAGACAGACCTTATGCAGCAGGAGAGAGGCAATTTGAGAACCTTGGCATCTAGGAAGGAATCCATAGGGAAAATGATCTTGTCTTGTAGTAGTGAAGTTGTGAGTGGGTTTGAGGAGAAGGGAGAAAAGAGGAGGACACTTAAAAGTGAGAACTGTTGGAGCTCTGACCCTGCAGAGGAGGAGTAAGGTAGAGTGGAGCACTTAGTCTGATCTGAGGATGTGAGTGGGATTCCTGGGCTCAGAGTGAGGCTGTCAAGTACAGTAGAGGAAGAACAGTTTTGGAAAAAGGATGAATTCTTGATTTGACTTTGGGATTCTAGAGATATTTCTCCACCACCAACCCTCTAGAGAGGCTAATTGTAAGTCACAGATGCATAGATCAAAGCAGTTCAAAAGACAGAGAAATTGTACCTAAATACAATTGTGGATCATAGATCCATGTGCATCGCGGATCCACATGGATCATGTGCCTTTAAGGCAAGGGTATATGCATTAAGATATATTCTACATAGCACTTTAGAATTGAGAAGATTCTGAGTATATGAATCCAGGAATTCACTCAGAAAGAGGATGCCTCATGTTCACTAGGGTAGAGGGGTGAGCCATACTTAAATCTACATTTAAAAAATGTGCATGGGGGGGCTTCCCTGGTGGTGCAGTGGTTGAGAGTCCACCTGCCGATGCAGGGGACACGGGTTCGTGCCCCGGTCCGGGGAGATCCCACATGCCGCGGAGCAGCTGGGCCCGTGAGCCATGGCCGCTGAGCCTGCGCGTCCATAGCCTGTGCTCCGCAACGGGAGAGGCCACAACAGTGAGAGGCCCGTGTACCACACACAAAAAAAATAATAATAATAATAAAAATAAAAATAAAAAAGGTGCATGCTTATAATCGGTGAGCACAAAGCCTTGGAAAAAAAGGGAACTGAAGGTTTAAAATACAACTCTTTTGTAGACACAGCACTTTCTACTAGAAGAAAAGCCAGCAGATGGGCACCTTTATATTGTGATCCCCTTTCCATCCATATTTTAGTAGAAGAATCAGGGCCATTAGGAGACACTCATAGGAAAATCAATTGAATTTGTAAGGATTTCATCACAAACTTTATGTAGCTTAGAATTTCCTGTAGGATCACAGCTGCTGGTTCAGTAATTTGACCTGAAAATCTCACCTGGTCTGGGCCAAAAATGTGGCCCTTTTTCCTCTTTTTGCTGAGAAAGCTTATAGGCTTTCCTTACGTGTAAACTCCATCATATACTTTGTTTAGGGACTAAGCTGATGATTGCTTGGGATCTATTTACCTTATTTCTACTTAAAAACACACTCACCCCTGCTAACTAGACAAATTTCTGAGTTTTAGATAGTCAAAGAATGTAAGATAAGGACACAGGAGTAATTACTTTCATTGTATACCCAAATTGTAGCAATACTTAAACATAGTCAAAAACCATTTTTAATTTCATGGGTTTCAAGTGATGATTTTAATCATTATCCTATAAATGTATAATACAAACTATACTGGACAGATTCTGGAGAAGGTGGTTTACGTACCTCAGCTGTGTCCTAACCACCTGTGTGACCTTGAGCAATCATTTGATGTTCCTTGTTACCAGTGTTCTTGTTTACAACTGGACAGGGTTGGACTAACTGACCTCCCTCTGGTAGGTCTTAAATTCCAAGTCGCCTGATTCTCCTCATAAAAGATTCCCTATCACTCAACTTCCTTCATGGCCTGACTTCTGGGAAAATGGCCCAACTCTGAAGATGTAACATATGGGAGCCTGGAAAATAAACAAACTATATGGATCTGGGGAAGGGAAGGGCTGTAATGTGAACAATCAAATCAATCATAAATGAGACTCAGATTTTTATGATAAAAAAACCAAATGTTTGAGTATTAAAACTTTTATAAATTTTGGAGCATCTGTTGACTGAGTTTCTTTGCAGCTTATGTAATAGATGCAGCAACAATATTTAGCTGCTTTTGAATATGTATGTCAAGCTTGCCAGCTGGAAATTATTTCGTGACTAAAATATCACACATAGAATCAAAGAGCTAAAGATGAACATGCATTTCCTCTTTTGAAACCTTCTGGGGACTTGCCAACATAGAAAATAGTTGAGGCTCAGTGGTAACTATTGAGAGCAATTATCCAAAAAGAAATTCATTTTACCAGGGGGAAGAAACATGTTTGTTACCATACACACCAAACTGGTGAACACATCCACACATAAGCCAAATACTCTCACTGCAGGCAGCCAACAGAGAAATGTAAATTCTAAATTTCACAAGCTATAGACTTATAGGGTTAGTAATGATATTTAAAATCAGTAGTTGAAAAGATTTTGCAATATATTTACTGGTTTTAAAATTTTTCATTATAACAGGTCTTTCCATCCCTTTTCAACTGGTTAACTCCTGCCTGTTCTTGAGATGTCAGCTGTAAAATAACTTCCTTAGGGAATACTTTTCTGAATTGCCTGACAAAATCAAATGTCCCTCTCAGCTGTTCTAATAGCACAATATACTTATCTTTTATAGCAGATATCACAGTTACTTTTACCTAAATAAGCATGAATATTTGATCAATACCTGTCTTCTTGACAAGACTCATGCTCCATAAGGGCAGAGATTCTCTCTTTTTGGTCCCAAGTACCTACCAGAGTGCCTGACACAGAATAGACATTCAAATATTAGCTCACTAACAAGGATGTATTGTACAACACAAGGAATATAGCCAGTATTATGTAGTAACTATTAATGGAATATAACCTTTAAAATTTGTGAATCACTATGTTGTATACCTGTAACTTGTATAATACTGTACATTAACTATACTTCAATTAAAAAATAAATTAATATTAGCTTATTTAGTGGTCAAATAAATGAGTAACATTTTTTTGTGGATGTAAGGGATGCATTTAAATAAAAATTATAGGTCAATTCACATCTTAAGAATATTTTTGCAGTAGCCTTCCTTTAATGATCTTACCAAATGACTACTTGGTACTTCCTGGGATTATAGATATGGAGTCCACATAATCTGGATTCTCTAAGACTGTTCCAGTTTCATATATGTTGTTCCACTTTATATGGAAATACTCTCTTACTTGTCAGACTACGTGTCCTGTTATTTTGTTAAGAAGAAATTGTAAATGTAACTACAGGATATTCTGAATTCCAGAAAATGCTACTTTACTAGAGAAAGTAATTTGTATAATATAAAACCAACAGTCTTCAAAACTACTTTCGCAGCTGAAATCAATTCATATTATATAGATTGCAGCACATATTTTAAATAGATCTGTTTTACAGAAGGTGGTTCTTACAAGAATGGTAAGACAAAAATTCATTTCATCAAACTTTGAAGTTTAAATAAAAGAGTTTAAAATAAATAAAACCAGATGGATGTATATTAGTGGCACATCCTGACAAAATATGATAATGCATACTTGACACTCTATTAGATATTCTAAATATTCAGACACTATAGAAAGAGGAAGTAGTTCTAGGTAAATTCTGAGAACCCATATAAAGACAGAAGACAAATATTGGAAAAGTATTGTGATTCAGAGAAGTAAAATTGGTAGAGGTGGCCTTTCAATATGCTACACAATATTCAAGGAGATCTGAAATTTAAAATTTTTAATTGTGTATTCTGGAAAATTTGCTCATGTTATAAAGCTGAATGGAATCAGCTTTATACATTACTTTTCTTGAATATGTAATTTAATGAAACCACACAGTCACCAAAATAAATCCCCAAATCTGATACTCTCTTTGCAATAATTACTCCTCCTTGAGTAGTGGGTTAAGAAGTCACTTTGTTTGCAAGGGCAATGAGAAGCAAAAAAATATTGCTGTTATTGCTTTGGGTGTTATCATCTCCTGTCCAGATTTTCTCTAAAGAGAGTCTGCAGCATGCTTCATGCTACGTGAAATTCCCCATGGAAAGACCTGGATCACTAAGTAGGCAAAATCTGTCCAAACCCACGCACCAACTGTTCTCTCAGTTACACTAGCTATTGAATATAGCTGTCAAGTTCCAGAATCTCTCTGTGGAATAAGCGAATGAAAGACCTCCATTACCCTGCAGGCTCATTCTGCTTCTTGAAATTCCTGAGATAGTATTTAGTGTAGTTATCAATCTCACGGGCTCAGTCTTCCATGGAGTGCAAAGAAAATGTGATTTCAATTCCCATACAAACAGCTGTATTCAGTTAGTGCAAATTTAAGCAAGATAACCCCTTCAAAAGGAATGGCGTATGAAATATGACTTGACAAGTCATTTAACCTCTGTGTACCTCAATTTCTATTAGTATTTAACACTGATTTACCTCATAGTATATTGACAAGTTTAATAGCCTAATGAGCAAGTAGCACATTTTAAAATGTTTAAACTTATAAATGAAAGGCAGAATTTAATATGAAAGGAGCACGCAAAGACTAATAAATACAATTTTAAGATTTCTATATATTTTATCCCAACTCATCTAAAAACTTTGAAAGCTTCTTCCAGTTGGGTTTGGCTACCAAGAACTAACCAAAATATTTAAGATATCATAATTTGAAGAGTTTAAAAGTAAATGTAATAATTCTTTATCACCCTAAGCAGAATAAGAGTTGGTAAATCATAACTTTAAAGGGTAGAGTGAACATAGTTTATTTTTCCTTATTCACAAAAAAAGTGAATATAGAATCTGAGACTACCACTCATCAAATATTTCAACTCACTATTAAAGACTGTTTTATGGTTAAATTAAAGATATGCTCGAGTATGAAGCATGCTCTGAAAAATGAAATCATAGTCAATTATACATTTGTTCATAGGTTGATACTCTCAAATTGCCTTATTATTTTTGGTAATAAAGTATTTTGGTGACAAGTGTGCATTTCAGTATATCATATGCCTTCGTTTAACTGTAAAAGATAATATACCATTAAAATTCAATTTTTACTATCTAAATAAAATCTCTTACATTTTATCCACAACTATATTACCCTTCAGTTTCTGATACTTTTTTTTTTTTTTTTTTACAGTACACGGGCCTCTCACCACTGCGGCCTCTCCTGTCACGGAGCACAGGCTCCGGACGTGCAGGCCCAGCGGCCACGGCCCACAGGCCCAGCCGCTCCGTGGCACAAACCCGTGTCACCTGCATCGGCAGGCGGACTCCCAACCACTGCACCACCAGGGAAGCCCTCTGATACTTACTTTTAAGTGACATGACATATTTCTCCTTAGGCAAACAGAAGCAGATTAAAGGAATAGCAAAATGGCAATGCTACCATTACACTGACTTCAAAGTTTCAATATTGATTTCCCATATAGATAAAGAATAAGAATTAGTAGATGAGGGTTTCCCTGGTGGCACAGTGGTTAGGAATCCGCCTGCCAATGCAGGGGACACGGGTTCGAGCCCTGGTCCAGGAAGATCCCACATGCCGCGGAGCAACTAAGCCCGTGCACCACAACTACTCAGCCTGCGCTCTAGAGCCCACTAGCCACAGTTACTGAGCCCACGTGCCACAACTACTGAAGCCTGAATGCCTAGAGCCTGTGCTCTGCAACAAGAGAAGCCACCGCAGTGAGAAGCCTGCACACTGCAACGAAGACACAATGTAGCAATAAATAAATAAATAAAATAAATTTAAAAAAGAATTAGTAGATGATAAAATCAGAAATTAGTGAACGTGGGTAGAATTCAACTAAGGGAAAAACTAATTAAAATTACAAGTACATAAATATTCATAAATGAGACTGGTACCTATTCAGAATAGAAATTACCTGTCTGCGCATCTACATGAAAGAAATTGACAAAGACAAATGATGCAGATATCGCTAGTTATAGTTAATATATTAAGCCTACATGTAACTTTGTTTCCATATTTACTTACATGAAACCATATTTTATGGTTCATGAGAAACAACTGTTATAATCTGAGAAAAATAATGGACAATGTGTTAAAGTTATAAACCTTTGCATTTTTTAAGAGGTAAAAAGATGGCCCATATGGGAAGTTCATAAAAGAATAATCCTTTAACGTGTTAGCCTCAAGGTGTCTCTAATTCTCTTTTCAGCCTAAAAAATGAAAACATCTATATGACATTCCTGCTTATAAATAATTTTTTTCTTTTTTTTTTTTATAAATCACTTTTTAAAAGAGCATTATTGAGATACAATTTACATAGCACAAAGTTCATCTGTTTAATGTATACAATTCAAAGAGGGTAGGCAGACAGGGTGGGCACCCCTGCTAAGGGTTGCAAGCTTTCTTTTTGCAATGATGAAATGTTCTAAATTTAGATTATGATGATGGTTGTACAACCTTGTAAATATATCAAAGCACTTCTCATTTCATGCTTACAGAAGTTTTAAGAGCCAAGACTCCAGGGAAGGATGACATTCATATGTAAGAAACTTTAAGAAATTATACAAGACTTGGGAAACATGGGACACAGCAAAAGAAAGGAGGCATAGGAGGGAACAACTGGTAACAGCAAGGCAGCAACCCACCAGGACTTGATTAACGACCCTGGTGGTACTGCAGCTGACAAAACAGAAAGGCCCTGATTTTATGGAGCTTATATTCTATAGGGGAAATGGACAAATAAGCATGCCTGTGGGTGATAGATTGGGGGTGGATCGATTTTCCTCTTTTACAAGGTGGCAAGGTTTTCCTTCACAGAGACCTGAAGTGGATACTGCAAGCAGAGGGGACAGCACATGCAGAGAACCTGAGGGAGAGATGTGTTTGATATGATTAGGGAAGGGCAAAGAGGTCAGAGTGGCTGACTCAAAGTGAAGGGCTGAGAGTGCTGAGTTCAGAGAAAGCCACCGGCCACTGTGTAGGGCCTTGTAGTCCTGGGTAGGGACCATGGATTTCATTCTGAGTGCGATGAGGGTTATGAGCAAAAGAGTGACATGATTTGATTTTTGTCAGTTCAAAGCAAAGAAGCAAAGAAGAGATGTTTTCAGAATTGGAGAAATATCTGAGTAAAGATGTTTTAAGGACCCATTGAGTACCAGGCAGAATTAACAACGGAAAAAACCCTTCCACATATTTTCAACATTAGAAATTTCAAGTTAAAAATATCTAGTAAGCACCCAGACTGAAGCAAAACAGAACAGATTGTGTGCAAAGAAAAAAAAAAATGTCATTCTGGTCTTATATTCCATTGTTATAACCCTGAACACCACAAGGCAATAGAGAAATATTTACAGAGTTCTGAAAGAAAACAAGTATGACCCAACAATTACATACTTAGCCACTTAGTCATTCACATACAACAGAGAGATATTTTTCAGACATGCAGGGGCTTAGAATATAAAACCATGTATACTTTCTAGTAAGATTTAAAAATATATGCTAGAAAAAAAACCAAATCAAGATCGGGGATGACATTGTTTTCAAAAAAATTCAAGAATAAAGCAAAAGTAGGATAAAATGCAATACCATATTTTCACATTAAAAGTATTTTTGTTAATTATAATGTAAAAACTTAAAGGTATAAAAGTATTTGTATGTTAAACTTGAGAAAAACATTTATGCATTCATTCTTTTTTGTGCTTCTCTGTAACTTTCAAATTTCCCATAATTGTTTTCAATCATAAAATATTACAAATTTTTAATAAAGGAACCATCCTGTCATATCCTCTGGTGTCTAATAAAATGTTATGTTCCACATTTTCTATATATTCTAAGAGGTGAAAAAATAGAGGTTTTAGATCATAAAATACACAGATCTCTAATTTAGATCTAACTAGTTCAATAGTTTTCAACTCATGTTTCAGCATTGAGTAACTCCATTCAATGTTAATATTCACTGGGCACTTATTCACAGGTGCCAGGCAATCTTTTAACCATCTTGTTTGTAGCATCTCATTTAATCCTCACAATAATATAATTTATCAGACAATGAAATTGAGGCACAGAGTTGATACAAAAATTGCTGGATGTCACATGGGTGGTAAGCAGTGGAGATGGATTTTGTACTCAACCTGTGTGATTAAAGCCAGTGTTCTTTGTTACTTAGCACTCTGTAGAAGATATCTTCTGAAATAACACCAACTGATCCATGCCTTCAGGTATTCACACCCTTGAGTAATCCCCTCCTCTTGAGGGTACATTGGACCTAACGAATGACTTCTAATGCATAGAATACAACAGAAATTAGGAGATAACACTTTTGTGGTTGGGTTATAAGAGACTGTGAATTCCACTTGCTATAGACTCACTCACTATTGTTTTGGCTTGAACACTTTGATTAAATAAGATGTCATGTTAGAGAGGTCCCCCTGGCAAGCAACTGCAAGGGAAGAAGTGAGGCCATCAATCTAACAGCTTTTGAGAAACTGAATTATGCCAACTACCACATGAGAGAGCTTGGAAGAAGATGCTTCATCAGTCGAGCCTTCAGATGAGACCACAGTTTTGAATGACACCTTGATTTCAGCCTTGTAAAAGACCCTAAAACAGAGGTCACAGTTGAACCATGCCCAGACTACTGACTGTGGTAGGCAAAATAATGCACCCCTCAAAATGTTCAGTTGGAATTACGTTTGCTAATAAGACGACCTTAAGATAGGGAAATGATCTTGGATTTCTAGATAGGCTCAACATAATCACTAGGGTACTTAAAGGTAAAAGAGGGAGGCAGAAGGGTCAGTGTCAGAGTGATGCAGTGTAAGACAGACTTGAATAAATACTGCTGGCTTTGAAGATGGAAGGTGGCCACAAGTCAAGAAATGTGGGAAGCCCCTAGAAGCTGTAAAAGTAAGGAAATGGATCCTACCCTAGAGCCTCCAGAAAGAAAGGCAGCCCAGCCAACACTGTGATTTACCCTAGAAAGACCCACATCACACTTGACCTACAGAATTGCCTGAAATAATCATTGTTTGAAACACTAATTCTGGGAATAATTTGTTACACAGCAACAGATATCTAGTAAACATACTCTGTCACACAGAAGAATCAGCTGCTTTGTAGTCTTTCTCTCTGAACAGCCCATGTGTCACCAAAGTAGTCACTAAAATTTTGACCTAGAGTGTTCCATAGAGCACAATAGCTAGAGCAACTGAGCTAGACTAACTTCTCAGGAGATGGAGAAATTCCTCTGAACAGTATCACTATGAGGGACTACAAATATTGAGAAAAGAATAACCCAATATTATAGGCCTTGTTCGTCTTTGGGTCTTTTAATGTGATCTCTCATGCCAGGTAGTACTTGTAAGATTTTCTTATGTTGGGTAAGAGATGACTTTTTTCTGGAGAAGTCAGATTATTTAAAAAAATTGAAGTATAGTTGATTTACAATATTATATTAGTTTCATGTGGACCACATAGTGATTCAATATTCTTATACTACATTTAAAGTTATTATAAAATACTGGCTATATTCCCTATGCTGTACAATATATCTTTGTTGCTTATTTATTTTATATGGAGTAGCTTGTTAATCCCTTACTCTCACCTTGTCCCCCCTCCTCTTTCTCCCCAGTGGTAACCACTAGTTTGTTTGCTTTATCTGTGAGTCTGTTTCTGTTTCGTTATATTCATTCCTTTGTTCTACTTTTTAGATTCCACATATAAGTGCTAACATACAGTATTTGTTTTTCTCTGTCTGACTTATTTCAGTAAATGTAATACCCTCCAGGTCCACCCATGTTGTTGCAAATGCTAGAATTTCATTCTTTTTAATGTTTGAGTAATATTTCATGCTGTATATAAACCACATCTTCTTATCCATTCATCTGTAGATGAACACTTAGGTTGCTTCCATATCCTGGTTATGGTAAATAATGCTACTATGAACACTGGGATGCACGTGTTTTTTCAAATTACTGTTTTCATTTTCTTTGGATATATATCCAGGCGTGGAATTGCTGGATCATATGATAGTTCTATTTTTAGTTTTCTGAGAAACCTCCATTCTGTTTTCCATAGAGCTACACGAATTTACATTCCCACAAACGATGTACTAGGGTTCCCTTTTCTCTACATCCTTGACAACATTTGGTATTTGTGTTCTTTTTGATTATAGCCACTTTGACAGGTGTGAGATGATATCTCATCATGGTTTTGATTTGCATTTCTCTGATAATTAGCAATGATGAACATCTTTCCATGTGCCTGTTGGCCATCTGTAGGTTTTCTTTGAAAAGTGTCTATACACATCTTCTGCCCATTTTTTAATTCGGTTGTTTATTTTTTGATATTAAGTTGTTTATATAGTTTGGATATTAACCCCTTGTTGGTCATATAATTTGCAAATATTTTCTCCCATTCTGTAGGTTGTCCCTTTGTTTTATGCTTTCCTTTGCTGTGCAAAACTTTTAATTAGGTCCCATTTGTTTATTTTTGCTTTTGTTTCCTTTGCCTTAGGAAACAGATCCAAAAAAAAGATTGCTACTATTTATGTCAAAGAGGGTTATGCCTATATTCTCTTCTAGGAGTTATAGAACTATATAAAACTGTAAAGTTCCAGGTCTTACATTTAGGTCGCTAATCCATGTTGAGTTTACCTTTGCATATAACGTGAGGAAATCAAACCTCTGGTTTGATGGTGTCTTTAGTGGCATGCTTGTATTCCTTTCTCCTAGATTTTGTGTATTTAATGTAGGTTTATGATTTGTGATTACTATGGAGTTCATATATGTTGACCTATAACTATATCTACTTGTTTTAAACTAGTCACTTAAGTTCAAACACATTCTAAAAGATCTATATTTTTTTACTCCCCTCTCCCAAGTTTTGTGTTTTTGATGTCATAATTTAAGTCTTCATGTTTATCTCTTAAGTGTTTATTGTAATTATAGTTAATTTTATGATTGTTTTTTGTCTTTCATCTTTGTACTAGCTTACTTAAGTGGTTAATCCACAGCCTTGACTATATATTTGCCTCTACTAGTGGGATTTTTCCTTTCCTATAAATTTTTGCTTTTGTTGTTTAATTTTCTTTTCCACTTAGAGAAGAACATTTAACATTTCTTCTAGGGTTGGTTTAATATTGATGAACTCTTCTAAATTTTGCTTGTCTAAGACGTTCTTTATCCATCCTTTAATTCCGAATGATAATCTTACTGGGTAGAGTATCCTAGGTTGCAAGTTTTTCCTTTTTAGCACTTTAAAAATATCATGCCACCCCCTTCTGGCCTGCAAAGTTTCTGCAGAAAAATCAGCAGATAATCTTACAGGGGTTCCCCTGTATGTGACACTTTATTTTTCTCTTTCTCTTGCTGCCTTTAGACTTCTCTTTAACTTTTACATTTTAATTATATGTCTTGGTGTGGGTCTCTTTGGATTCATGTTGTTTGGGATTCTCTGTGCATCCTGTACCTAGATTCCTTCTTCAGGCTTGGGAAGTTTTCTATCATAATTTCATCAAATACATTTTGGCCCTTCTTTCTCTCTTTTCCTTCTGGAATCCCTGTGATGTGAAAGTTATTACACTTGATGTTGTCTCAGAGGTCCCTTAAACTGTCCTATTTTTTATTTGTTTTCCTTTTGCTATTCTGACTGGGTGATTTCGTTTAGTCTATCTTCCAGATCACTTAGGCATTCTTCTGTACCACCTAGTCTGCTCTTAATTCCTTCTAGTGTGTTTTTCATTTCAGTTATTGTATTCTTCAGCTCTGAATGGTTCTTTTTTTATATTTACTAGTTTTTTTTAAAAACTATCACTGTGTTCATCTATTCTTTTCCCTAGTTCAGTTAACATTATTACTATTGCTTTGAAACCCTTTATCTGGTAAATTATGTATCTCTGTTTCATTAGGTTTTTTCAGGGTTTGTTTTTGTTGTTGTTGTTATTGCTGTTGTTGTTCTTTCATTTAAAACAGATTCCTCTATCTTCCCATTCTTCCTTGACTTTCTCTGTCTCTATGAAATTAGGTTAAGCAATCACCTATCCCAGTCTTGAAGGAGTGTCCTTGTGTAGGAGTGTTCCTTTGCAGTCTGTGTGTGTCCAGTGGTTTTGGTGGGAGAACTGGACCTGAAATGAGCATGAGTCACATCTTCCTCCAGGGTGTGCTAGCAGCTATCACCTTGGTGGGAGGTGGGGCTGGAGATGGAGGGGTTAGAGCTAGAGCCAGGTGTGAGTCAGGGCTTCTCCTATGCTCTGTGGCCAAAACTGCCTTATCAGGGGTACAGGCAGGTCCCAAGGCTCAGGAACAGAAGCCCTGAGGTTTGGGTTCAAGCTGGTTCTGTTCCTTGTAAGTATGCTCTCCTCCCTCCCAGCATCAGCACTTTTGCCCCAGCAGGGAGCAACGCTGGAGAAAGAGGGAGCAGAGCAGGCTCTTGGCATGGGTTGGGACCCATGCTTTGGCAGTCCCTGCAGACCAGAGTTCAAGACTTATTCCAATCTGCCACCTGCATGAGTGCCTTCACCCTGTTTAGATGCAGTGCTGGGTCAGAGCCAGCTCTGTCCCCCACACCTGCACACTCTCCTTGACAACAACAGCCTTTGCCCTAGTGCGGAGCTGCGCTCTGGAGCAATGGTGGCTGGAAAGGTCCTCAGCATGGTCAAGGGTGCATGCTGGGGCAGTTTCTGGAAACTGGCCAGGGTCCCAGGCAGTCTCAATCTTCTTCCTCCACCGTGCAAGTGTGTGCATGCTCTTCATGGGTGGACTCCAAGTTTCTTACAGCCCCCATCCCCCCCGTCCCCACTGCCAATCTCACTGATCTTCAAAACCAGCCAAGAGGACTCATCTTCCCAGCATCAGACCTCACAGCTGTGGTGCCCAGTAAGTGGTTCAAACTGCTCACTCCCCAGGGAGGATCTCCAAGCCTGTGTAATCATCCCCCTCCTTTGTCCCTTCCTAGGGGTGCAGGTCCTGACCTGATCACTTTTTTTCCCTTCCAGCCTGACTCAGTGTGGATCTTTCTTTTCAGCGTTTGTTGTATAAGAGTCCTTCTGCCAGTCTCCAGTTTGTCTTCAGTGAGAACTGCTCCACATGTACGTGAATTTTTGATGTGTTCACTGGGGGGAGGTGGGCTCATTGTCTTCCAACTCCTCTATCTTGATCTCCTCTGGGATGGTACTTCTTCAGCCTCATATGTGAGTGGTGATTGTCCTGTGCTTGTAGTTTTCCTGCTTGCAAATGACTTACCACTGGTTGCTTCTTTGCCTCTGAAGAATCTTCACACATACCTCCACCCCATAACCTTGTGCCCAGCTTTCATTCATTTTGCTTTCTGCCTTTGTGTTTCTCTAAGCCCGAGAAGTGGTTCTTGGTCATCATTTTGTGGCATCCTTCCATCTACACAGTGATTTATGAGGTATGATGCAATGAAGATTTTATTCATCATAATGAGGCTACTAAAGTTTATAGATAAGTTACTTCACTCTTTTTAAAAGAAGAAACTATTATTTTAGGTCTTGTATGATTATTATAATATTATAATAAATAGTATTTTATTTTAAAATATATTAAAATAATTTCACTCATACTCTCTTAATGCTAAAGTTGTTCCTACTGGGAGAGAAATGGCTGGAGTTTCCTGCAGCACATGCCGTTTGTGTAGCTTGTCAGCTTCAGCTCTAGTTGGACCTATTTTGAAGTCAGGATTAGCATTTTGGAGCACTCCAATGACAAGTAGTGTACAGTGCACTGAAGTCTCTTGGGGAGTTGGAGAAGAGGGTTCCCAACACAGAGCACAGCACAGTGGACTCCCCTTCTCCAGCAGACATCTCTGTTCTGTCTCTAAAGTGCCTCTCATGCTCCAACCTGCTCTCTCCAGCATCAGACTGTCACCAGCTATAATCTCTGTCTTCCTCTCCCACTATGCTTCTAGAAATGCCCTCTTCTTGCCCCTTTTGAGCTCTTTTGCCATCTTGAATAGCCCATTGTTATGAGATTGATATATGTCTGAGGTTTCACCACCATAAGCCACTCACAGGTAGTTTCTTAATAGGGTGAAAACTATGTGCATCTTGTTTCTATTAGGCTTTCAAGGTCTGCTCTAAAGCACAAAGCGACTTTAAATAGGGCCTTTTCCCTTCTTCTCAAGTTATAACCAGGCATCATACATAGTCTATAACTGGCAATCATCCCAAGAGAACCAACAGGAGGTCATTCATTCAGAGCTTTCCCTGGAACGTCTCCATATAAAAAAACATGGCAAAAGCATGGTTTCCGGGCTCCTTATCAGGAGAAAGTTTCTGGAAAGCTGGTTTAGACCAATTGCCATCACCTTCCTGGGTTTTCATTGTTGCCAACACATTTTCACTTGCTGGGTATTGTGAATCTCCAAACAAAGACAAAGTTTCTTGATCAAAATATTAACCCAGAAGCTACAGATATTTGTATTCTTTGATTCCACCTGTATATCTGCAGGGACTGTTGCACTTGTGATTGATTTGATTTGATTTAATGAGTAGTGTAAATTTAAAAGTTCCACAAGTAAAATCAAGTAGTTTAGATAATGTTCATGTATTGCTAAATCATCTTGTCTTCTTTAATACCTACCAGGGGCTGCAAGGCAGCAATTAGGATCTTACAGCCAAGATATTTAAATATTTATATTTCCCATTTAAATTGAGTTTTTCTAAACTAACTTTAACAAGTACTTTCAATTTGTTATTACTAATTTTTTTTTTTAACTAACACTGCTAATAGGGAAGAAAACTCTGAGGTTTTGTTAGTTTTTCTTTACTTTTCTTTTTATTTTCCCCCTATCTTTTCCCAGATGAGATGTGGCTAAAAGATAAATAGCAGGAAAACAACAGAGGGGAAAATGAAGAGTTAAATACATATTTTTCATGTAAGTGGTAATTTACTATGTTATGCTATTGACATATGCAAACCCATTTCTTTGTTTTCAGCAACTGCCAACTTTATTTTCTTAATTGTACTCTTACTACATTTTCCTCCTGGCAGTTATGACCTACTACAGATTTCACATTCAAATGTTCCATTCAAATACCTTGCCCAAGGGATGGGATAATTGGCCAGGAATATCTTAATTAGTTTTAAGAGAAAAAATTGTTATGCTTAAATATAACATTCTCATTATAGGTATTTAAAAATAAAGAGTTAGGTACACAAAAACAGGACCAAAATTGTGTCAAATTCCCAATTATTATTGGGGAAATTATGTCTATACTCTATTGGTATTTGAAAATTCATGAATATGGAAATAAGTCTGGATGTTCTTTTGTGGGATTTAAGTCTTACTGCCGTGTATTTTTAAATGATTCATAATTTTTTATTTGATTACCTATCATGTTCTAGGAGTAAGGATTCAACTACAAATGGGATTATAAAGTTTCTGACTCCAGGAAGCTTGTCTTTAAGTTCAAGAGCAGTGTTTTTAAACTGCTGGCCCAACTCAACAATGGGTTATAAAATCAATTTAGAGCACTGTAACTAAAATTTAAAAAATATATATATGTAATTTTAGTTAGTATATTTACATATATATACACATATATAAATTGAAAAACAGAATAAGAAATAAATTTTGAGGTTTTATATTACCTCTACACTTGTCAAGACTCCATGTGTCATGAAACTTTTGTTTTGGTTGTGTGTGCATCTGTGTGTGTATATAAGCTGTGCTATTGTAAAAATGTAGCTTTTGCTTTGGATTGTGACCCAAACGCTTACAAATAGTTCCATAAAAGAAAGAGAAAAAAATCAGTAAACAAGTGAATAAATAACTAGGCTAAATAAAATGATTTAGATACAGTAAGTGTTTGAAAGAAAAAAGGGGGTGGATTTTTGTGGGAGTGGAGTGAGGGATGGGATGGTCAGGGTAGGTTATGAAAAGGAATGAAATGTGAACTAAGACCTGCAGGGTGGGAAAGAGCCAGCTATACAGAGAGCAGGGAAGAGCTTTATAGGTGGAAGGAAGAGCCAGTGTGAATGCCCTGCTGTAGAAGCAAATCTGGCCGAGATGAGGAATAGGCATGAGGGCGGTGTGGTTACAGATAAATGAGAGGGAAAGGGAATGAAATGCACTTGGAGGGTGAATAGATTCAGACTACACAGCATGTCATAAGCCATGGTTTTAAAAAGAATGGGTTTTGGTTGACTGAAAGGGGAAGATTTTGGAAGCTTTTATATGCCAGAGAATGTCTTGATCTAATTTAAATTTGTGTGGGTTAGTCTGGATGTTATGAGCACAATGGATTAAAGGAAAGCAAGAGTGGAAATGTGCAAAATATTTAGGGGGCTATTACAGCTGTCAAAGCAAAGGAGGTCTGTGGCTAGAACTAGTTGGAGGTAGCAGAGATGGAGAGAAGGGTACAGAGCTAGGTATGTTTTGGAGTTAGAACAAGTATCGTTTGCTGATGGATATCTGTGTGTTGTGTGTCTGTGGATGGTGGTAGACTGAGACAAATAAAGGAATCAAAGATAATGTCTAAACACTATACAAATGGTGGCATCTTTTGCCGGAATGGCAAAGGCCAAGACAGGAATAGAATTTGGGTGGGGAGGTTTTAATTCTAGAGGTTCATTTTTAACAGGTAATTTTGAGATCTAATAGACACAGTTTTCATCCACAGCACTGATTCAATTTTATAATTATATATTTATTTGCGTAATTATTTGCTCATTATAGAGTAAAAAGTTCCTCAAGGTGGGAGTCATGACTGTTTTGTTTATTTTGTGTGTTGTTATTGATCCTTGCTTTCCCAGCACAGAATAAGCATGCAGGGAATATCTACTGACCTAATGACATATAGGTGTTATTAATGAACACTTTTATGAATATCAGTGATGGACTTTCCTTTGGTGATCTTTTTTTTTCAAAGAAATCAAGTTTTAACAGAAGAAAATTTCTACCTGCCTAATGGTGAGGCAAGAACAATGAGATGTCTTTACAGAACCATGAAGCTAGGGTCATTGACTCGTTAATCACTTGCTTCTACACACCAGCCTTCTAGAACAGTTGTTTCTCACACTTTAGCACACATGAGATTCATTTGGAAGTCTTGTTAAAATAGGGAACTCTGAACCTTACGCTCAGAGTTTCTTATTCAGTAGGTCTGGGGATTTGCATTTCTAACCACTTCCCAGGTGACACTGGTGATTCTGGTCTAGGGGAAATCAGTGCTCTAGTAAGAAAAGGTTCTTAATCTGGGGTTCACAGATCCCTGTAAAAAGTCTACAAAAGCGCTGTGGGGGATTTACATACACATCCCTGAAAAGATATATACACATTTTTCGTGTATATGCTATGTGCATATTTCTGGTGATAGAGCCTGCATATTTCATCAGGTACTCAAAGGCCTTCAACACTTAATTAAGAGTAGTGCTACTCAATCTTGGATATGTAATAGAACTCCCTGAAGTCTTGGCTCTTCAATTGCTGTGTGACTTTGGGCAAAATACTTAACTTCTCTGTGCCTCAAGTTCTTCATGTATAAAATGGAGCTAATATAATAATAGTACCTACCTTATGGGCTTGTTCTGAAGTTCAAATAAGTTAATATTTGCATATCATTTAGAGAAGTACTTAATAAGTGCTAAAAAGGTGATTGCTAAATAGGATTATAAACCTTAGAGTATTCTTTTTTTTAAAGTCTAGGATCCACCCCTGGTGATTCTAATGTACAGCCAGGGATGACAACCACTGCTCTGTAATGAAAAGAGAGCAAGAGATAGATGAGTGCCTTTCTTGAGAATGTGGTGTTAATTTCCTCTCAGCATAGCCGACTTCCCTTCCCAGAGGAGCTTTGCTAGGAAACTAGAGAGGTCTTGCAAGAGCCCTAGCATCTTGGAAATGAATTTTCTTCCTAAAACCTCAAGAGGTGGTTCATGCTGACCTTTTTTCCTGTGGTAGGGGGAGGGGCTGAGGCAAAGCAGCAGAAGGAAGAAAACTGGTTTTATCCAAGCTGATTATTTCTTTTGTTTAAAATCAATGCAAACAACAAAAGCCTGTCCTAATATAGGAAAATGCTAACATTATAAAGAAATGATCAGAGAGGTAAATACTAACTGTGTGAGCAAACTAGCCTTCGAAATGACACCAGTGACCCTTGCCTCCTGTAGTTCATGTCCTTGTGTGCTCCCTCCTACACTGAATGTAGCTGAACTGTTTGATCAATAAGATAGCGCAGAAGGGACAAAGTCTAACTTCCCAGGGTAAGTTGGAAAAGACATTGCAGTTTTCCCACCCTTTGTCTTGCATTGTTCACTCTGGGAGAAGCTAGCTGTCACACAGAGAGGACAGTCAAGCAGTTTGTGGAGAGGAAAACAAAGAACTGAGGCCTCCCACCAACAGCCCATAGTGGCTTGACAGCCACGTGAGTGAGCCGCGGGGGACAGCCACGTGGGAAAGCCACGTGGGAAGTGACTCTTCCAGCCCATCAAGCTTTCAGCAACTGCAGCCCTGGTTCCTATCTTAACTGTAACCTCACAAGAGACCCCAACCCCAAACCTCCTATTCTGCAGAAACCATGAGAGATACTACATACTGATTTATGTTTTAATTCACAAAGTTTGGGGATAATTTGTTACACAGTGATACGTAACTGATGAACTAAACTTAAACTTTTATTTTTTAGATGCCTGAGCTGAGAGTTTCCCTTTGGCTATTTTGGTGCCACTGCAGGTCATCTGCTCATTTTATTTTTCCTAACCTTTTAAGCCTACATAAGATACAAGGAAATGGTTAGCTAGTAAAATAGGCACAGTCTACAGGAAGAGAAAGAGAACCCAGTCTCCTGCTTTGTGTTTTCCTGAGGGCTCACATCCAGAGAGAAAAAAAAGTAACAAGACTCTTGAGCTGTACCAAGCTCAACAGTTAGGGGTCAGCTATGCAGGACCCTGAATTGAGTCGACAAAGCCTAACACTATCTTAAAAGAAAAATGCAAGAAAGCTCAACGTTTCTTAGGAGCACAGATGGCCCGGTTGCCAATCTAAACCCCTCTGAATTGTTGGTGTCCACTACTGTTCTTTATTTCAAAACCAAATAAACCAAAGAATAATGTGAGAAACGAGTAGATTTTTCCTGGTTAAGACTGAGTTTGGGCTGAGAGAAAATGACCATGAGGACCTTTAAGTGCTTTTTATATACTGGTCATATAACAATTTGAAATAGCTGAATAGGTGATGCTCCATCACTTGGTTCTAATAAACCAGGTTACTTGGCTTTTGGAAAATAATTTCCATTTACCTGAGATTTTGCTGAAGTTCACCACTGTGGGTAGACAGACTTAAAAACTGTTGCACTGAACCTCAGAACATACATGCAGTGTGTCTGACAAAAATATTTGCATATGCAGCCAGAGAGATCACATCCATAGCCTAAATTAACTTAGACCTGTTTTTGCTGTGTGATTACCTTCTGAGCTGGAGATTTGGGGACCCAGAAAAAGTGGTTGATCAGTTAATTACATCCTACTCTGATATGGCTCACTTCTATCCAGGGAACACAATATAGTACTCAGATCAGCATATTTTAATTAATTTTTACCAAAATCAATTATAAGGCGAGTTAGTAGGTGATTACAGGGTGAGATTAATGATAGCATTACAAACATTCCTGAACACTTATTTTTTTCTTTCCTGTTATCTAGAAGCCAAATATTGTAGTCAACATGTTCTAGATTAATTACACACACAGCTCATCCTGTGTCTATTCCAGAAATACAAAACAAGTAGTTTCAACTTAATCATGGGGGCAGGGAAGAGGAATTGCCAGAGAGGAAGCAACTGCGAAATGCATTTACTCTAAGTGTGAGCAGGGCTCGGGGCTCCCCAGTTGAGGTCATTTGAATGAACACTGATGCTTTCCTTTAGAGTAAAGATGAAACGAGGCAAGAAACCCCTAACCGTCTGGGAAATAACATGTTTAGAAGGTAAAAAGCAGAGTCAAATAAGCTTCATGTCTAGTTTCCATTGTATTTCCTTTTAAGTGTGTGCCCACTTCCAGCTCACCAGGGTAAGCAGGATTTAATTTGACATCCCCACCCCTCCCAGTTTTTAATTTTAATGGTTTTTCTCCTTATTCTGATTTCAGGTCTTTTGGAAGGGATAAGCAAGATGTCCCAAACACCTTAGTGCGTTCAATCTGCTGGAAAGTCCTGAGTGTACCAGGTGTTCAAGAGGATAATAAAGAAGGGGTGAGGGACTGGTGGGGAGTAAGAGGAAAACATAAGACAAGTGGAGGAAGGCGGGGCTGAAACCCATCTGTCTACCTTGGTCTTGCCCTGGTTTTTTAACATCTACTTTCACTGATCTCTATTTCCTTATTAAATTCCAGGGGGGTTGGCATTTAAAGGTTTTAGACTTTAGATTACATAATTTGACAGCTAATTTTTATTAACCAGCCTGTGAAATCTGTTTGATGGCTAAAACTTGGCTCTAACTCATAGAAGTAGAATTTTACCCTATGTTTTGTATGCTGTGCTTGCTAATGTGAAATAGTTTGTCATATGTTGGGAAGCCTTTGGCTAAGGATTGAATCTCAAAGGCTTAAGTGATGAAAGACATCTTGTTGAACTGAAGCTTTAATATGCTGTTGCCCAAATATCAATATGGACAAGTCAAGTGATGAATAATGTACTTTAATATAGAATGTACTGGAAATTTATAGAAAGTTTTAACAATGCACATTCCTGGGCTCTAACACAGATGAAAATCAACTCTGAATCATGTAGTTAACCTACACACACATTCATATACACACTGTTTTAATGCACCTTGGATTCTCATTGAATGATTATTTATTGAGCCCCTACATGTCCCAGGTATCTGTTAAGGACTGAATATGGTCAATGTGGTCCCTTCCCTCAAAGAGGTCAAAACTTCATATAATTGAGAATGTCAATAGTAAGGCCATCTATTCTACTTAATAAAAATTTTCTGGACAGTTAAGTGTGGAAAATTCTGTTATGCAAAGCCTTACCAACATCCCCAGTTAAAGTCATACTGAAAAGAAAAATAAAACATAAATAGATGGAAAGCTAGTTATCTCCTTTCTATAACACTTAGCTTTTACAGCATTTTGGTTCAAAAATAGCATTAAATGTTTCAAAATACATTGAGTTTTGCTCTATTCAAAATAATAAATAAAGATTTAAAGAAAGATGTAAACATTAGAGGAAATTTATTTGCCTTTGTTGTAATTTGACTCCAAGGCAAAAAAATGAAAAATTACTTGACATGAATGGTGTATGAGCTCCTATTTTTCCTTTGAAGAGGAGATTAAACAAAATAAGCAACTTTTTCATTCTTTTCTAATGAAGGTTCACTTTCCTCTATGTGACTGAATACTCCATGGACTTTTCTTAACCGAAGAAATGTACGCCTACTTGGCTGAGTCATCAATATCTTTCCTGTCATTTTTCTCCCATTGAGTTTCTTGCTAATGGACTTGGCCCAGTCCATTTCCTTCCTCCCTTTATATTCTTGAAAATTACTTTTTACTTCTCGTCTCCTTTTAAAAATTATTATTTTAATTCTTTCCTTTCTCTTTACTTACAAACTTTTAAAAATTGATATTTACAAATCAGTCTGCTCCTTGAACTTGTTTTTCTTTCCTAATTTGTTCTCACACAGTTGATGCATCCATACCATTCCTCCACTTTAATTTTTCATTTTAAGGGACATTTTTCTGACTTACTTATATATCTCCAAAAATCATTGTGTGTTCACTGGTCAGAATGGCCACCATGAAAAAGTCTACAAATAACAAATACTGGAGAGGGTGTGGAGAAAAGGGAGCCCTCCAACACTGTTGGTGAGAATATAAATTGGTGCAGCCAGTATGGAAAACAGTATGGAGGTTCCTTCAAAAACTAAAAATAGAACTACCATATGACCCAGCAATCCCACTACTAGGCATATACCCAGAAAAGACAAAAACTCTAATTTGAAAAGATACATGCACTCCAGTCAGTATTCACTGTAGCACTATTTAAAATCGCCAAGACATGGAAGCAACCTAAGTGTCCATCAACAGATAAGTGGATAAAGAAGATAGTGTGTGTGTAAGTATACACACACACACACACACACACACACACACACACACACACTGGAATATTACTCAGCCATAAAAAAGAATGAAATAATTCCATTTGCTGCAACATGGATGAACCTAGAGATTATCATACTAAGTGAAGTAAGTCAGACAAAGACGAATATTATATCACTTATATGTGGAATCTAAAAAAATGATGCAAATGAACTTACAAGACAGAAATAAACTCACATAGATAACAAACTTGTGGATACTGAAAGGGAAAGAGAAGAGGGAGGGACAAACTAGGAAGTTGGAATTAGTAGATACACATTACTATATATAAAATAGATAAAGAACAAGGACCTACTGTATAGTACAGGGAACTATATTCAATATCTTGTAATAACCTATATTGGAAAAGAATCTGAATATATACATTTAACTGAATCACTTTGCTGTATACCCGAAGCTAATACAACATTGTAAATCAACTATATTCTAATTAAAAAAAAGTCATGTGTGTTCAGCTCAACAATGGAAGAAGGCACTATGTTGATTATACAGTTCCTAGATTAGTAGTTCTTAAATTTTAGCATGCATCAGAATCACTTAGAGATCTTATTTAAAAAAAAAAAAATCAGGGATTCCCTGGTGGCGCAGTGGTTGAGAGTCCGCCTGCCGATGCAGGGGACACAGGTTCGTGCCCCGGTCCGGGAAGATCCCACATGCCGCGGAGCGGCTGGGCCCGTGAGCCATGGCCGCTGAGCCTGCGCGTCCAGAGCCTGTGCTCCGCAACGGGAGAGGCCACAACAGTGAGAGGCCTGTGTACCGCAAAAAAAAAAAAAAAACAGATTGCTGGGCCTCAATCTGAAACAGTAGGTGTGGGGTGGAACCCAAGAATTTGCATTTCTAACATCTTCCCAGGTGATGCTGATGCTTGCTGGTCTGGGAACCACACTTTGAGAACTACTGGCCTAGTGAACCAGGAAAACTTAAGAAGTACCAGTAAAAACACTTTGTTCTTTTTTTTATTTGGGTGTGTGAGGCAAATATAACACAGGATCCCTCAAATAAGCTGCCACATATAAACTGATACATCAATCCAGAAGTCATGTTTCAGTTCATGGTTTGACTCATGTGACCTGCAATTTAAATGAACAGAACTGGTCTTTTTGCAATAATGAACACTGAGAGTTAGTAACCATTTACTTTTGTTTTGTTTTCATTTTTTGCCCATTAATCTAGACTTGGAATTCTATGTGAAGATATGTCAAAACAAATTAGTGCGTTGCTGTAGAAAAGCAGGTGGGGACTGACTGATGAACAGAGTGTGACTGGAAGAGGTATTTCACAATTTGTTAAGGAAGCAAAGCATTATAATCCCGTCTTCTCTTACCACATACAAATGCATGAGCAACACACACACACACACTGTTTCTGTGCGTAACTCAAAGGTATTTAGGTTTTTTTTTTTTTCACATCTGTGATTATTAAAACCTTCCTAGAACTGCTACAACCACAACATATGGTAAAAATAATTATCGGGACTACATACTTAGAAAACATTTCTCCTTTATATGAGTGATTGTAACTGGTTTGTGTGATTTGTGCCAAATTGTGACTGGAAATTTGAGTTTGGGAATGGAACGTATATCTTTGCTTTTGTCTGTTTGTAGACATAGGCTTATATTCATGCATGCGTTCATTGATTCATAACATTTTTTATGAAGGGTCAGAGAAAGGGAGAGTAGGAAGATTTATACAAAGATGAATGAGAGCTCAGGGCATGGTGGATGATGTATCTGTGAAGTAAAGCACAAGCATAAATGGTACAGTAGGATGTATTCAATATTATGGGATAATAGGGAAGAAGTACGTATTTCTCAGGGAAAACTTGACAGAAGAAACATTTGAATTGGACTTTGAAGAATGCATGAGTCTTTGCTGGCGATGGCAAGTAGGAGAAAGCCTGGGCAGGGGTCGGGGCATCATGCACACTTCCTGGGGAATAAACTCGTATAAGGATTTCAGGGAAATTTTAAACAGGTGGATGTAGGTAGAGCATATAGTATGTGTATGGAGGAAAGTATTAAGCACTAGGGCTGAAATCAGAAAGGAGAGGAGGGAGCTGGTGTAAGCTAGGCTAAGGAATTTGGACCTTATCCCGTGGTCCAGGAGGTGTCCACAAAGGAAGAACCATATCAGCGAAGGCAGAAGCAGGAAAGATAATGTTTCTGAACAAGAAGAGCAGTAAGAATCATAGAAAGGAAAGTTACTGAAGAGAATTTCATATATAGAGCTTTTAGTATAGATGTGCTAATAGGATGCAGAGAAGAGAAGAAGTCAACCATGATTTCCCAATTTTTAGTTGAAGCAACTGTACTGTTTATGATACTATTTTATAATAGCAGGAATGTAGAAGTGTCTTAAAGTTGTGTTGAACTGTCTCTATGGCATTCTGGCAGCCACTGCCAAAGTACCTAAGTCTTAGCAGAAAGCTTTCAGAACAGGAAAATGACTTATTAGTCATACAAAATATAGGATAGAATTTGTTCAGGTATAAGACATTATCCACTAAAAGCTAATATTTTATCAGTAAGTACTGTATTATTTCTTTGAGTCATTCAACAGTTGTTTCCGGACAAGAGTAATATTGAAGATTCTCAACAGGATGAGGGAAAGACACCTGTCATCTCTCCTTGGTTGAGAAATACCAACATCTCTGTTATTTATGGGAATTTCTGTACCTCTGAGTAGTGCTGCAACAGGGAAGGACACCAAACAAGGTTGAGAACCACTACTGTGCGCAAAGGAGGCCAGAGAGATCCTTTACAAAGTGCTCCCAATCTTGGCTCCAACCACAGTCTCTGAAGAATACAGAGGCATAGCTTTAATCTCTGTCATTCCAATAAGGTTAAGAAAGATTGAGAGGAGGAAACAGGAGACAAAAGAAATCAGTTGTTTCCAGGGAGGTTTTACTGATTGCAGAAATTAGTCAGAAGCCAATCTTTTCTACCAAAATATGAGGATCAAGATAAATTGACAGGGCTTCCCTGGTGGCGCAGTGGTTGAGAGTCCGCCTGCCGATGCAGGGGACACGGGTTCGTGCCCCGGTCTGGGAAGATCCCACCTGCCGCAGAGCGGCTGGGCCCGTGAACCATGGCCGCTGAGCCTGAGCGTCGGGAGCCTGTGCTCCGCAACGGGAGAGGCCATGACAGCGAGAGGCCCGCGTACCACAAAAAAAAAAAAAAAAAAAAAAAGAGATAAATTGACAACCAGCGATTTGTGAGAGTAAACTTAAAAATCAGCAGAAAATTACTGATAGGAAGACAAGAAAGGGGACAAGTAGCAAATAATAGTTTGAGGGTATGAGCTAGACCAGAAAGATGTTAAGGACAAGAATATTCTAAGGGAGGCTAGAGACGTTCATGGGTCAACAGTTCAGTTCTTTCCGTATAGCCAAATTGGTCAGCGAGACCAGGAGAGATGTGACCATGACTTTGCGTTCTCACTGTTTTTGTGCCTACATGGTCAAGGGCAATGTTCTTAAATGCACAGGGTGGCCTGAGACTTGTATGTGGGTGAAGGGCAATAAAAAAATTATACATCTTTGAGAGAAGGCCTCCAAAAATAAATGTAAGAGAGTAAGATATGCTAAAGATATTCAATATGCAAATACTCAAATTCATACATCAAGAGAAGATAGTGCATGGAAACGGTGAGAGCAACAGTTGTGCTTATTAGAATAATGAGATAGTGAAAGATTACAAAGGCAGTCTAACAAATTTCACCAACATGATAACTAAGCAGCAGACCAGAAAGATTGGTGATAAAAAGATAGAACGTCCAGTGTTAAAGCCTTGCTGCTTACTCAGTGTGTGGTGCACTAACCAGATGCCTAGGCATCATCTCATATCTTGTTGGAAATGGAGAGAACCATCTACCCTGCCCCAAAAAAGGTCTACTCAACCAGAATCTGCATTTTAACAAGATTCCCGGGGACTATTGTGCACGTTAAAGTTTGAGGAGCTCTGATCTGGGAGACTTTAAATGAGGCCAGGTGAAAGATGATTGTATTTTGCATATCATAAGTAATTCCATCTCTGCCTAAGTTAATTAAGTAAAACAGTCATTTTTAACTAATCTATTTTCAATGATTTTTAATTATTTTTCTATCCAAAGATTCATCTGAGAATTTGGCAAATGCCTTAGATACTCTTCTTCCATCCCATCCATCATGGATGCAATTTCAGAATATAACTTAAAACCCAGCCACAAATTCCAATTTAAGAAGTAGTATTTAAAGAATCCCAAGCACTCTTCTACAGAATTATTAATTAGAAACCACCTGAATGCTTGTGGACCCAATCCACCAAATGGCTGCTAGGTCTTGGGGCCTAGCAGGGTTTTTTTGTTTTTGTTTTTGTTTTTTGCGGTACGCGGGCCTCTCACTGTTGTGGCCTCTCCCATTGCGGAGCACAGGCTCCGGACGCGCAGGCTCAGCGGCCATGGCTCACGGGCCCAGCCGCTCCGCGGCATGTGGGATCTTACTGGACCGGGGCACGAACCCGTGTTCCCTGCATCGGCAGGCGGACTCTCAACCACTGCGCCACCAGGGAAGCCCCAAGGTTTGCTTTTAATAGAGACTTTGAGGACACCCACATATGTTACACAATCAAGGGCCCTGAACAGGACTGCCTTGATTGCCAGGCAACCAAGTTCTATGGATACCAAGATGACATATAAAACGTGTGCCATCAACTGCAATTGCCAGGTAAAACTTTCAGTCACAGGCATCTAGACGTTTGGGTGGTAATATAAATCATCTGAAAGTTTTTGTTTACTAAATTATAATCCTCAAGATTGTGATAATGGCTAATGTTTGAGTATTTATTATGCACTCGGTAACTATCTGCTCCTTGCCCCTGTATCTATCTCTCTCTCTTCCTTTCTCCTTAAAAGAACCCTGTAAGGTAGGTATTTTTGTCCCTAATTTTAAAATATGGAAACTGAGACTTACTTTAATAAGCTGTCCAAAATCATAGCTCACAAGTAAATGGAAAATAGCGGAGCCTGAACTCACACACAGATGTAACTTACTGCAAAACCTGTATTTTTACCAGCCAGGCTAAAGACTATAAAAGTCTTTAGAATAACTGCTTTAGAAAAAATTCTGCAAAACGAACTCTATTTCACTACAAAATGAAATATTTCACCAGGGACTTTTTTCTTCCTACACTACCTTTTTCACAGAAAGTACATCTTTTTTGTAAAATCTGTAAAAATAATTTATTCTGGATCATTCAGCAAGCTATCACCAAAGTTCGATACTGCTTATCAAAGTTGTAAGGTGATGAATGTCAAATATGAGAACAAAATAAGATGGCTCATATAGACTGAGTAAAGTTGGGGGAAAAGTTATTTTATTTTTAAATTAAATTATTCTTTTCATAGCAGCTGATGAGTTCATGAAGTAAAGCAAAAAGCTGCATCAAAAAGCCTTAAGTCCATAAATTCTAACTCCCTTCTCTGTTGACCTGACTTCATCAGAGGTTACTTACAACTTGGGCTCAGATGCTTTAATCATAAGACAAATTATGTAGCACAAATTATGCAACAACACAGAGTCTTTCTAGGCCAGTAGCCTGAAGCAGTCCTCCACAGTCAATTAATTTTAACAACATTCCATAAGGCAAATAGGGAGAGCAAGAACATTACCATCACATGCAAAAGAGCCTCTATTCTGTGAGGTAGTCCTAGTCCTCATTTTCTTTAACAATTATTATTCATGTCACATTTTTTAAAATGTCACAGTACAAAGCCATCTATTACATTGAAATGGTGAAAGGGAAGGACAGAGAGATAGGGAACAAATGAACATGGATTTGTAAACACTCTCCTAGGAGTTTTAAACCTTAAATGACCCCTAAAGGAGACTTTTGAGACTTTCACAGATCTTTTTCCATTTATATAATAATAATGCTATCCTCCCATTAGCACCATGATTTTGCAGTATAGTATATTTGAGGTATCATGTAATCCTCACACCAAAGTGTGAACTCTTATCACCTTTTTACTGAAAGGAAAACTAAAGTTTGGAGATGTTACACATTAATTGCCCAAGCTGGGGCAGCTCATAAGTGAGAAAGCTTTCTGAAATTGGGTTTCCCAGATTCAGATCTCTTGCTGCCTCCCAACTAGCAATACTACAAATGTTTAGTTTGAACATAAGTATCTGGCTTTTTCTGCGAGGCTCTTTGTATAAGGTTGTCCCATTTGTAACTTGATTCAAGTAAACTAACACATACTAAGCTTCTATTAAGGTTCAGGGAATACAGAAATGACAAATACAACCTTTACATTCAAAAGCCTTCTCATCTGGTGTAGAAGATACATAAAGCAGGAACTGCAATCTAAATTACTCCCTTACTATGGTCATTATGCCTTCCTGAAAATGGGTGTGACTGTGCAAACTAGTGAACTGGACACTTTAGCTGAATTGTACGGGATGTGAATTATATCTCAATATAGCTGTTATTAAAATAAAATAATAAATTTAAAAAAAATTTAAAAAAATTGTGCTAAGGAAAGGATTCTTGTCTCCAGAAAACCTAAGATAATCACAAAATAATTATTTACCCTTGATCTTGGACCTGACTTTTAATAATACAATCTCAGCATTTTGGGATACTGCTTTTGCACAAAATTAGTAACCTCTAATCATTAAAGATCCAAACAAACAAACGTTATATTTTTTGAGATTTACATTTCCTAACATAAATATTATACTTAGTTGTCTAAAATTACTGCTTATTTTTTAAAGCAAAGGTAACATAAAATAAAACATCCAATAGTTGCACAAATGTTATATAAATAAAGACAGAGGCCCTGTCCAAATGAAATGTGCACTGGTGGGCAGTGCCACTGTGGAACGGTCCCAAATAGTCAAGTTCCTCTGAAATACGGGCAGGAGCGGCTCCTTGCCCATTGCCCAGCCCTCTGATCCAGTGTGAACTTTTCATTTTACCGGTGAGGACAACGAAACACGAAGGTGTTGACCTCTTAAAATATTCCCAAGATCACAAAGAAAAGGATCACAAACAGAAGTCTCTACTGCTTTTTCTACTACTCCACTGAGTTGGGATTAACTGGTAAAGTCTTCACTGATGCAACACATAGTTATTAAGTAGTTTCTATTTTCTAGGCTCCATTCTAGGCAATATAGATATGTTGATAAAAATCACAGGCAAAAAATTTGCACCATGGCAAGGAAGACAGATAAGAAGTAAGCCCGAGTAAACAAGTAAATAAAGGATAGTAATTAGTTGCTATGCTGAGGATTAAGATACGGTTATTCATGGAGGTGACTTTAGCTCCTGAGCCCTACATGGCTGCTTGTGAAGAGTGGTGGGAAGAGAAATCCAGGCAGTAAACAAGCTGATGAAAAAGCCCGAAGGCAGGAATGAGCTTCAAGTGTGCTGAGGAAAGGAAAGGAATCCAGGATAATCCTATGTGTTTGACTTAAGTAACTGGTTGAATGCTGGTGCCAGTAACTGCAATAGAGATGTGGGGGAAAGAAGCAGGTTTTGACAGGGGAGATTAAGAATTCTTCTATATTGATCCTAAAAAAGTTTGAGATGACTGATAGGCAGTCAAGGAGGGTAGGGGTGTGTTGGGGATAGGACTAGGGGAGTAAAATGCTATCTGAAGAAACTGGTTCCTGTCTGACTTATACATTTTGGATCCCAAAGAGACAACTGAAGCAGAGTGGTATAAAACGCTGTGGTTGGTA
This sequence comes from Platanista minor, assembly GCA_004363435.1. Lineage (NCBI taxonomy): Eukaryota > Metazoa > Chordata > Mammalia > Artiodactyla > Platanistidae > Platanista > Platanista minor. The sequence goes on from RJWK010000296.1 coordinate 38,944, forward strand.
GGAGACAGAGGTAGAGAAATCAGGATTGATCAATACAATGGAGAAAGAAGGCTTCACTGCAGAATAAGGAGTTTGCATCTCTGAGCAAGTTCTGGTATAATTTTAAGGATAAATCTTAATTTATCTAATTAGGTAGTAGACCCAGACTTTACCAGAAAATCAGGTATTAAAATCTATTGTGTACCTTCTTTTTCAAATAAGGAAAAGTACTGTATGTTTCCTCTCTGTGCCCTAGCAAGAAGCTTACATTTCAGCAACACTAAGAAAAAAACAGTGGCACAATGAGCACAAACTCTATCAGTCATCTTCCACTTTGCGGTCCCAATGCCTGTTCTAAGCTGCCAATCTGAACAGGACATGTCCCTCCTGAAATCCCTTTGGGGTCTGTCGTTTCTCTTAGCAGAGAGTCAAACTCCTCATCATGGCCCACAAGGCAGCACATGCTGGTCCCTGCCAATTTCTCCAGCCTCATTTCCTGCTACCTGTTGCTCACAGGACCAGCTGAGTTCTCTTCTCAGATGAACCCTGTGCTCACTCTACTTGTTAATGCTTTGTCCTTGACCAGGACAAGACAGAGATGCTTCTTGCTCAACTCTTCCCAAAGTGAACTCCTACTCATACTTCAGGTCTTTGTCAAGATAACACTTCCTCAGAGGAAGTTCCTCTAGAAAACCTGCCTTGCCCCTTGTCCTAAGTCTGACTTAGGAGCTTCACCTCCAGATATTCCGTCATCTTTAGCACTGACCACCCCCACGTTGTGACTGTCTACATATTTGCAGCTGTCCTGCATAATCTTGTTGAGGTCAGGGACCATAGCTGTCCTGTTCATTGTTGTATCTTCCATACTGAGTACATTCTGGGCATTTATCATCTAGGGGCTTAATACATAGTGAATAAGTACAAAGAAAACTTTCTACTAGATTTTAAATTCCTAGAGAGCAGGAACCCTAGGCTGGCTAAACATACTACCTCCAACTCTAAACACAAGGTGAGTGCTCAAAGAAATTTATAGTTTTTCAACTGAGAGCTGCATTTCCCATGCTTACATTCTATGATTTGAGTATATTGAAAACGGAGTTTCTGGTGAAGAGCCCTGCCATTGTCTTTGCACCAGCTTTGGCCATATTTTAACCTGCCCAGCCACTGGATACCATTTCTAAGTCTAGGTAGACAAATATCTGAACTACTATTACTCATCTACCCTGTCAATATGGTATGATTTATGCCATAAGTATTTAAGCCATAAAGTATTCCTGCATCTAAACTTTGTCCTACCAATGAAATACTCACTATTATCCTGCAACTTAGACCATTTGATTTAAAATGCATTTCTTCAGGGCTTTTAAATACTTTGCGATCTTTATCTTTCCACAGTGTGGAAATAAGTTGCAGAACAAAACTGATCACAGTGATCGATGTTTTGATGCAACAGTTCCTTACATTTAAAATCAAGAACACAAAATCAGAATTTAACTAAAACGTATACTCTTAATAAGTTTAAATATTTGTACTTACCTTCTAGTGCATCTTTCATATCCTGAGCAAAAAGCGTCCACATAATTTCAGCACTTATTTTTCCCATGTTCAGTTCTTGAGGAAACCTAAAACCAAACACATATATTAGTAGATCAAAAAGAAAAATGTGCCTGAAAAAACAAAACACTTCACATTACATAGACACCACAGTAATTATTACATAGTTTATAAATACTTTTACTTACGAGATTTCTCTTTATAAATTTTCAGGGGTAGGGAAAAAAAGCTGAACACCAGAGTGTGGCGATAAAGACAATTATTGGGTGAAAGGAAAACAGACCTGCCCAGGGCTCCTGATGGATGTCTTATGCTGTGTGTTTGCTTGTGTCTAAAGAGTCCCTTTAGTTTTATCAAACACTTTGTCTTCATATGTCTCAATCTGAGGATAGGCCAGATGAATCTGAGGAGCAGATACCATATAACAGCAAAAACCACAGCTCGCATTCATCTGTCAGCCATTTTTCTTGAAGCAAACTTGAGTGCTTCCGTTCTCTATTTGCTTAAAGCAAATTATTTCAAGAAAGATTCCTCTCTCCTCTGGTAAAATGGCCCATGGTGGACCCATTAATCAATACTTCAGAACTACCAGGCAGGCTGTGTATTTTAAATATAACAAGCTTAAGCCAAAGACAAGATTCCTACTGCTGCTGAATATGTATTCTGTCTGTATGTTTTCAATCTCATGATAAGCCCAGTGAAAATAATTTCATTCATTTCATTGTAAACACTCAGCCCATGCCAACATGCAAGACTGAAAGTATTTTCTGTTCTAACAAATACATATTATATATTTTATGCATTGAATATAATACTTATAAAGTGCATGCATATAAATGTTTATATATATATATATATATATATATATATATATACAAGCTAACATATTAAGGAAATATATATATATACATATATATGTAAAGTAACAAGAATAACTCTCACATTCATTTATTTTTTTTTTAAGATTTTTTTGATGTGGACCATTTTTTTTTTTTTAAAGTCTTTATTGCAAGATAAAACTTTGTCTTCCTATGCAGGGGGTGCGGATTCAATCCCTGGTCGGAGAACTAAGATCCCACATACCTCACAGCCGAAAAACCAAAACATAAAACAGAAGCAATATTGTAACAAATTCAATAAAGACTTCACATTCATTTATATCTTTGAGTCCAAATCAAAAAAAGAGAAAATAGTAATATAACCCTGAATAGGATAGAAAGGGTTACTTAAGTAAATATGACCTCAATATAACCTCAACAAAGAAAAGACCACATATCCTGCATACTATTTCACCAAAGCAGAGTGTGTTTCATCAAATATCCCTTACTAATTTCCATCTATCAATTTATCTAATAATGTCAACTGATACCCTAAAACTTAAATGCGGATTCATTATTAAAACAGAACACTTCCTATGATCAAAAATAAATATAACCTAGATATATACAAAATTAGTTTTCAACAATAAATTTTACCCTCTTTATATAAAAATCACCTTTGGCAAGTAATGTTTCATTTGTGGATAGCTACATATATCCCATATATGTAGTATATTAATTTTTTTTTTCTTTTTTTTTTTTGCGGTACGTGGGCCTCTCGCTGTTGTGGCCTCTCCCGTTGCGGAGCACAGGCTCCGGACGCGCAGGCTCAGCAGCCATGGCTCATGGGCCCAGGCGCTCTGTGGCATGTGGGATCTTCCTGGACCGGGGCACGAACCCATGTCCCCTGCATCGGCAGGCGGACTCTCAACCACTGCGCCACCAGGGAAGCCCTAATTTTTATGTAATAGATACACAGCAACAAAATTGTAAGTGATATAATTACAGTGATTTAAGCTCATAAAATGAGTAAATCTATTATTTTAATTTTTTGAATCCAGAATAAAGAATGTATTAATTCAGTTTATGGTGCCCTGATATGAAAAACAAAGACACTGGGAGACCTTAAAGATGGTGGAAGAGTAAGACGTAGAGATCACCTTCCTCCCCAACAAATACATCAGGAATACATCTACATGTGGAACAGCTCCTACAGAACACCTACTGAATGCTGGCAGAAGACCTCAGACCTCCCAAAAGGAAAGAAACTCCCAACATACCTGGGTAGGGCAAAAGAAAAAAAGAAAAAACAGAGACAAAAGAATAAGGACGGGACCTGCACCTAGGGAGCGAGCTGTGAAGGAGGAGAAGTTTCCACACACTAGGAAGCCCCTTTGAGGGCGGAGACTGCGGGTGGCGGAGGGGGGAGCCTCGAAGCCACGGAGGAGAGTGCAGCAACAGGGGTGAGGAGGGCAAAGCAGAGAGATTCCCTCACAGAGGAACAGTGTCAACCAGCACTCACCAGCCCGAGAGGCTTGTCTGCTCACCCGCTGTAGCGGGTGGGGGCTGTGAGCTGAGCCTCCAGCTTTGGAGGTCAGATCCCAGGGAGAGGACTGGGGTTGGCTGCATGAACACAGCCTGAAGGGGTTAGTGCACCACAACTAGCCGGGAGGGAGGGAGTCCGGGAAAAAGTCTGGACCTGCCAAAGAGTCAAGAGACCGTTGTTTCAGGGTGTGTGAGTAGGGGGGATTCAGAGCACTGCCTAAACAAGCTCCAGAGATGGGCGCAAGCTGTGGCTATCAGTGTGGACCCCAGAGACGGGCATGAAATGCTAACACTGCTGCTGTAGCCACCAAGAATCCTGTGTGCAAGCACAGGTCACTCTCCACACCTCCCCTCCCAGGAGCCTGTGCAGCCCGCCAACGCCAGGGTCCCGTGATCCAGGGACAACTTCCCCGGGAGAACACATGGCGTGCCTCAGGCTGCTGCAACGTCATGCTGGCCTCTGCCGCCACAGGCTTGCCCCGCATCCACACCCTCCTTCTCCCCAGCCTGAGTGAGCCAGAGCCCACTAATCAGCTGCTCCTTTAACCTTGTCCTGTTTGAGCGAAGAACAGATGCCCTCAGGCTACCTACACACAGAGGCGGGGCCAACCCAAAGCTGAACCCTGGGAGCTGTGCGAACAAAAAAGAGAAAGGCAAATCTCTCCCAGCAGCCTCAGGAGCAGCGGATTAAATCTCCACAATCAACTTGATGTACCCTGTATCTGTGGAATACCTGAATAGATAATGAATCATCACAAAATTGAAGTGGTAGAATTTCGGAACAACGGTATATATATATTTTTCCCTTTTCTCTTAGTGAGTGTGTATGTGTACGCTTCTTTGTGTGATTTTGCCTGCGTAGCTTTGTTTTTACCATTTGTCCTAGGGCTCGGTCTGTCCATTTTTTTTTTTTTTTCTTTTAGTATAGTTTTTAGCACTTGTAATCATTGGTGGATTTGTTTTTTGGTCTGGTTCCTCACTTCTTTCTTTCATTCTATATTTATTTTTTCTTTTTTTATTACTTTTGAATTTTTAAATTTTTAATAATTTTTTATTTTTTATATCAATAACTTTATTTTATTACTTTTCCTTCTTTCTTTCTTTTTTTTTCTCCCTTTTTGGAGCCACGTGGCAGACAGAGTCTCAGTGCTCCAGCCAGGTGTCAGGCCTCTGCCTCTGAGGTGAGAGAGCCGAGTTCAGGACACTGGTCAACCAGAGACCTCCTGGCTTCATGTAATATCAAACGGCAAAAGCTCTCCCAGAGATCTCCATCTCAACGCAAAGACACAGCTTCACTCAACAACCAGCAAGCTACAGTGCTGGACACCCTGTGCCAAAAAACTAACAAAACAGGAACAAAACACCACCCATTAGCAGGGAGTCTGCCTAAAATCATAATAAGGTCACAGACACCCCAAAAGACACCACTGGACGTGGTCCTGCCCACCAGAAAGACAAGATCCAGCCTCATCCACCAGAACACAGGCACTAGTCCCCTCCACCAGGAAGCCTACACAGCCCACTGAACCAATCTTAGCCACTAGGGGCTCAAACCAAAAACAATGGGAACTACGAACCTGCAGCCCGCGAAAAGGAGACCCCCAAAACAGTAAGTGAAGCAGAATGAGAAGACAGAGAAACACACAGAAGATGAAGGAGCAAGGTAAAAACCCACCAGACCAAACAAATGAAAATAGGCAGTCTACCTGAAAAAGAATTCAGAGTAATGACAGTAAAGATGTTCGAAAACCTTGGAAATAGAATAGAGAAAATACAAGAAATGTTTAACAAGGACCTAGAATAATTAAAGAGCAAACAAACAGTGATGAACAACACAATAAATGAAATTAAACATTCTCTAGAAGGAATCAATAGCAGAATAACTGAGGCAGAAGAACAGATAAGTGACGTGGAAGATAAAATAGTGGAAATAACTTCTGCAGAGCTGAATAAAGAAAAAAGAATGAAAAGAATTGAGGACAGTCTCAGAGACCACTGGGACACATTAAACACACCAACATTCGAATTATAGGGGTCCCAGAAGAAGAAGAGAAAAAGAAAGGGACTGAGAAAATATTTCAAGAAATTATAGTTGAAAACTTCCCTAATATGGGAAAGGAAATAGTTAATCAAGTCCAGGAAGCACAGAGAGTCCCATACAGGATAAATCCAAGGAGAAACACACCAAGACACATATTAGTCAAACTATCAAAAATTAAATTGAAAGAAAAAATATTAAAATCAGCAAGGGAAAAACAACAAATAACATACAAGGGAATCCCCATAAGGTTAACAGCTGACCTTTTAGCAAAAACTCTGCAAGCCAAAAGGGAGTGGCAGGACATACTTAAAGTGATGAAAGGGAAAAACCTACAACCAAGATTACTCTACACACCAAGGATTTCATTCAGATTTGATGGAGAAATTAAAACCTTTACAGACAAGCAAAAGCTAAGAGAATTCAGCACCACCAAATCAGCTTTACAACAAATTCTAAAGGAACTTCTCTAGGCAGACACCACAAGAGAAGAAAACGACTTACAATAACAAACTCCAAACAACTAAGAAAATGGTAATAGGAACATACATATTGATAATTACCTTAAATGTAAATGGATTAAATGCTCCAACCAAAAGACATACACTGGCTGAATGGATACAAAAACAAGACCCGTATATATGCTGTCTACAAGAGATCCACTTCAGACCTAGAGACACATACGGACTGAAAGTGAGGGGGTGGGAAAAGATATTCCATGCAAATGGAAATCAAAAGAAAGCTGGAGTAGCAATTCTGCTATCAGAAAAAATAGAATTTAAAATAAAGACTATTACAAGAGACAAAGAAGAACACTACATGATGATCAAGGGATCAATCCAAGAAGAAGATATAACAATTGTAAATATTTATGCACCCAAAATAGGTGGACCTCAACACAAAAGGCAAATGCTGAAAGCCATCAAAGGGGAAACTGGCAGTAACAAAATCATAGTACGGGACTTTAAGACCCCACTGTCACCAATGGACAGATCATCGAAAGTGAAAATAAAAAAGGAAACACAAGCTTTAAATGATACAGTAAACAAGATGGACTTAATTGATATTTATAGGACATTCCATCCAAAAACAACAGAACACACTTTCTTCTCAAGTGCTCATGGAACATTCTCCAGGATAGATCATATCTTGGGTCACAAATCAAGTCTTGGTAAATTTAAGAAAAGTGAAATTCTATCACGTATTTTTGCCAACCACAACACTATGAGACTAGATATCTATTGCAGGAAAAAATCTGTAATATATGCAAACACATGGAGGCTAAACAATGCACTAATTAATAACCAAGAGATCAGTGAAGAAATCAAAGAGGAAATGAAAAAATACCTAGACACAAATGACAATGAAAACACAATGACCCAAAACTTATGGGATGCAGCAAAAGCAGTTGTAAGAAGGAACTTTATAACAATAGAATCCGACCTCAAGAAACAAGAAACATCTCAAATAAACAACCTAACCTTACACCTAAAGTGATTAGAGAAAGAAGAACAAAAAACCCCCAAAGTCAGCGGAAGGAAAGAAACCATAAAGATCAGATCAGAAATTAATGAAAAAGAAATGAAGTTAACAAGAGCAAATACCAAAAAAACTCAAAGCTGTTTCTTTGAGAAGATAAACAAAATGGACAAACCTTTAGCCACACTCATAAAGAAAAAAGTGGGAGAAGACTCAAATCAATAGAATTAGAAATGAAAAAGAAGTAACAACTGACAGTGAAGAAACACAAAGGATCATGAGAGATTACTACAAACAACAATACATCAATAAAATAGACAACCTGGAAGAAAAGGACAAATTCTTAGAAAAGCACATCTTCTGAGACTGAATCAGGAAGAAATAGAAAATATAAACAGACCAATTGCAAGCACTGAAATTGAGATTGTGATTAAAAATCTTCCAACAAAAATAAGCCCAGGACCAGATGTCTTCTCAGGTGAATTCTATCATTTAGAGAAGAGCTAACACCTATCCTTCTAAAACTCTTCTAAAATATAGCAGAGGGAGGAACACTCCCAAACTCATTCTACGAGGCCACCATCACCCTGATAAGAAAACCACACAAAGATGTCACAAAGGAAGAAAACTACAGGCCAATATCAGTAATGAACACAGATGCCAAAATCCTCAACAAAATATTAGCAGACAGAATCCAACAACACATTAAAAGGATCATACATCATGATCAAGTGGGATTTATCCCAGGATTGCAAGAATTCTTCAATATATTCAAATCAGTCAATGTGATACACCATATTAACAAATTGAAGGAGAAAAACCATATGATCAACTCAATAGATGCAGAAAAAGCTTTTGACAAAATTCAACACCAGTTTATGATAAAAACCCTCCAGAAAGGAGGCATAGAGGGAACTTTTGCCTCAGCTTGATGCTTTGTGTCCACATAGAGGGGTGGGAGAGGGAGGGTGGGAGGTAGATGCAAGAGGGAAGAGATATGGGGATATATGTATATGTATAGCTGATTTACTTTATTATAAAGCAGAAACTAATACAGCATCATAAAGCAATTATACTCTAATAAAGGTGTTAAAAATACATTATACAAAAAGTAAACTAAAGAGCATTATCTCTCATAAAATTGATGCAGAAGTCCTCAACAAAAAATGATAAATTCAATCCTTATATATATACAAAGGATAATACATCATGACCAAGAGACTTATCCCAGAAATGCAGCATAGGTTCAACATTCAAAAATGAATCAATGTGATTCACCATATTTACAGACTAAGGAGAAAATTTTTAGCATCTCAATAGATGCAGAGAACGTATCTGACAAACTTCAACATTTGTTCATGCTAGAAACAAAACAAAACAAAAACAAGAACAAACATCCTAAAACTAGGAAATTAAAGGGAATGAGGGAACTTCCTTCACCTTATAAAGAGAATCTGCAAAAACCTACAGTTAACATCATACTAAGATAAGGATCAAGGTAATGGTATTTACTCTCACTATTCCTATTAAACACTGTACTGGAGTTCCTAAAGATTGTAAACAGGAAAGAAAAAGAAATAATGTCAGAGGCATATAGTAATAAAACTCTCTATTTGCAGACAACATGATCATCTACATAGAAAATCTCCAAAAAACTACAAAAAAGCTACTAAATAAGTTCAGCAAGGTCACAGAATACGAAGTCGAGACATACAATCATTGTATTTCTATATTCTAGCAATGAACCATTGGAAACTGAAATTAAAACAGCAGTATATTTACAATAGCAGCAAAAGATGAAATACTTAGGCGTAAATCTAAGAATATATGTACAAAATTTATAAGAGGAAACCTGCAAAGTACTGAGGACAAACATGAAGTAAAGCTTAAATAAATGGAGAAATATGTTGTATTCATGAATTGGTATATTTAATGTCATTAGAATGTTAATTTTTCCCAAGTTGATTTACAGATGCAATGCAATCTCACCCAGAATTCCAGCAGAACTCTTTTTGTAGAAACAGACAAATTCATCCCAAAATTTACATAGTGAAGCAAAAGAACTAGAAGAGCAAAAATGTTATTTATTAAAATAGCTGAAGGATTTACAACACCTGTCGTCACAGCTTACTGTGAAACTATAGTAATTAAACTGTATCTTCAAGGTAAATTAATTTTCAATAAGATGTTACATTAATTCAATGGAGAAAAGATAGACTTTTCAATACGTCTGCTAGACTAGTTGGGTATCCATATGCAAAAAAAAAAAAAAAATCGTAAACCTGGACCCAAATTCTCAACATATAAAAAAAACTCAAAATGATCACAGACCTAAACACAAAACCTAAACTATATATCTTCTAAAAGAAAACACAGAAAATCTTACCATCTTGCATCAGGCAATAGTTGCTTAGATCTGTCACAAGAAGTGCAAACCATAAAATAAAATACTGATAGGGCTTCCCTGGTGGCGCAGTGGTTGAGAGTCCGCCTGCCGATGCAGGGGACACGGGTTCGTGCCCCGGTCCAGGAAGATCCCACATGTCGCGGAGTGGCTGGGCCCGTGAGCCATGGCCACTGAGCCTGCGCGTCCGGAGCCTGTGCTCCGCAATGGGAGGGGCCACAGCAGTGAGATGCCCGCGTACAGCAAAAAAAATAATAATAAATAAATAAATAAATAAATAAATAAATACGGATAAATTGGACTTTATGAAAATTAAAATCTGCTTTTAAAAGGAAACTGTTCAGAAAATGAAAAGAAGAGCAACTGACTAGGAGAAAACAATTTGCAGAATGCATATCTGACAAAGGACTTATATCTGGAATATCCAAAGTACTCTGAAATCTCAATAATAAGAAAAAAGTTGCCCAATAAAAAAAAAAATGGGCAATTGATCTGAATGACACTTTAGCAAAGAAAATAAGCACATGAAAATATGTATGGGTGGTGATGTGATGAATTGGGAGACTGGGATTGACATATATACACTAATATGTATAAAATGGATAACTAATAAGAACCTGCTGTACAAAAAACTAAATAAAATTAAATTAAAAAAAAGAAAATATGTCAACATCATTAGTCATTAGGTACTTTCAAATAAAAATTATTGATATAATGTGATACCACTACATGTCTACTAAAATAGCTTCAAAACAAAACAAAACAAAACAAAATGACATCTGACAATACCAAGGGCTGGGAAATGTGTAAAGATACAGAGAAGCTGGAATTCTGATACATTGCTGCTGCGAATGCAAAATATGACAGTCACTTTGGAAAGCAGTTTGGCAATGAAGTTAAATATATTTAACTTGATTTAAACATTTATCAGCAGTCCCACTACAGGTATTTATCCAAGAGAAATGAACCTTATATTTATACAAAAACTATGTTGCTTAATTTTCAATCACCAAAAACTGCAAATAGCTAATGTCTTTCAGCTGATGAATAGATAAATAAATTGAGATAGGTTCATAAAATGCAATCTACTAAGTAATAAAAAGGAATAAACAACTGATACATGTTAACAGTGTGAATGAGTATCAAATGAATTATGCTAAATGAAAGAAACTGGACTCAAAAAAACCTATATAACTGTATGAGTCCATCTATAATATATTACTGAAAGGCAAAAGTATAAGGACAGAAAACATATCATTGGTTGCCAGGTGTCTGGGATAATATTTTTATCACCATTTTTAGGGTGATAAAAATATTCTGTATCTTGGTTTTGATAGTAGTTATATGACCATATGTTTGTTTTCTATTTCATCAATTTCTGCTCTTCATTATCTTTTACCTTCTACTTTTGGGGGGTTTAATATGTTGTTCCTTTTCTATTTTCTTAAGAAAGATAATTAGATAAGTGGGGCTTCCCTGGTGGTGCAGTGGTTGAGAGTCCCCCTGCCGATGCAGGGGACAAGCGTTCATGCCCCGGTCCGGGAAGATCCCACATGCCACGGAGCGGCTAGGCCCGTGAGCCATGGCCGCTGTCCAGAGCCTGTGCTCCGCAATGGGAGAGGCCACAACAGTGAGAGGCCCACGTACCACAAAAAAAAAAAAAAAAAAGAAAGATAATTAATTTGGGGGCTTTGTTCCTTTCTAACATGTGTATGTAAGGCATAAATTTCTTTTAGGAACTGCATTTAGCGGCATCCTAATATGTTGTATTTTCATAGTAATCCAATCAAAATTTTTAATCTTGATTTCTTAACTTCCAACTATTTGGGGATTTTCTAAGTATCTTTCAGTTGCTGTTTTCTACCTTAATTAAACTAAGGTTAAAGAACATATTCTGAATAATTTCAATAGTTTGCAATTTGTTGAGACGATTTACATCCAGCATATAGTTAATTTTGATAAGTCTTTATTTTTCATCTACTGTCTACTTGAACTTCCTTCTGGATATTTTCTTCTGGACTATCTTCATATTTACTAATTCTCTCTTCAGCTGTGTCTAACAACTGGTAAATCCATATGTTCAGTTATTAATTTCATTTGTTGTAGATTTCAGTTCTAGAATTTCCATTTGATCCTTTCATTAGTTTTAAATTCACTACTGTTTCTCCATTTTCTTACTTAATTTATTAAATATATTAATTATAGTTATTGTAACATCTGTATTTCTAGATTCTATTACACTAAACTCTTAAAATGCCTACTTTTTTTTTTTTTTTTTTGGGCTGCACCACATGGCATGCAGAATCTTAGTTCCCTGACTAGGAATGGAACCCATGATCCCTGCAGTGGAAGAAGGGAGTCTTAACCACTGGACCATCGGGGAAGTTCAATGACTACTTATTTTTGATTGAAAGAATTGTGTGTGTGTGTGTGTGTGTGTGTGTGTGTGTGTGTGTGTGTCTGTGTGTAAATCTGAGTCTCTGGGTGATACTGGTATTCTTTCAGAAAGGATTTATTTTTCTTCTGGCAGTAGTGTTTTAAAGTTGGGAGAGATGACCTTAATCCAATTAGGGACTGAGCTTATTCAAAGCAGGTCAATATTTTATTCATACTGTCTCCTAGGACATATCCCTTCATACCCGAACTGTATGCTTGGGGGGTTTCACCAGGACCCACTACTTTGTAGGGCCTTATTTCCTATTATTCCACTGATCCCATGTTCAGCTTTCTCAGTTTTTCAACTGGCACTTTCTCAGGCCCTCAGCCTCTGTCTCTAGGCAGATCAGTTGATGCCTCTAGGGGAGAGGGTCGGCATATACCTGACTCATTTTTCTAGTAAATACATGCATATTGGGCAAGTAGTAAAGGGAATTGAATAAGCTGCTGTGACAGCAGCGTATTTTCAATGGAGGGTCACTCCTGTAGCCTGTACAGAGATGGGAAGCAGTAGCATGAACAAGTTTGGCAAGAGAAGATTCAGAACTTCTGGTATCAAGGACCAACAGTGATAGGAACCTTGGTGTATGCTGTAAGTGATAGTGACTGCCATGATATCAAAGGGGAACAGAAGAATAGCAACATGGGGAATGGGAACACGGATAATAAATAGAAAAGGAGACTGCAGAACATCAGCTGTAGGTGAGAAAATACAGAGGAGCTAGACCAAGGAGCAAGGGCAAAAAGAGCCAAAGATATCCTGAGTGGCTGCTGCTTTTCTATTCTTGGGTCTACACTTGGGGGATGTGGCTTCAAGAAACATGGGTCACTACTATATATAAAATAGATAAACAAGGACCTACTGTATAGCACAGGGAACTATATTTAATAACTTGTAATAACCTATAATGGAAAAGAATCTGAAAAAGAATAAATGTATAAACAAATCACTTTGCTGTACACCAGAAACTAACACAATATTATAAATTAATTATATTTCAAATAAAAAAAAGGAGCATGTGTCATAATGGAAAGAGACATTTTACTTAATTTGCACTAAGTACAAATTACTAAACACAATAAAGCTGAGAGTATATGATGAAGAAGTATATACTGGTGCAGTCATTCACAGAAGTTACTTGAAGAAAGTTAAGATTTGTATGTACTTTTCGAGGAGGATAAAGATTAATTGGTGGAAGGGATAAGCTATGCACCCCAGTTAATGGATGTAATTACCATAAGAAAAGACTCTGAAAGTGAGTTTTAAAATATTTTTTCTTTAATCTAGACTGTTCCATCAAATAACTTCAAAACAGGGAATCTAAAAATAAGCTATTAGTGTCAGGATTTTCTCAGTCGCATAAGCAATGTCAAGTTTGATTTTCATTCTTGAAAAACTGAGGTTTAAGGGTTCTTATTATTACTGTTGAGGATTTAACAAAAACCTAAACCAAAACCAAACTACCATTTAAAATAAAAACAGCACACCAAGAAAAATACACACTAGATATATAAAAGGCAAAGGGATAATACTATTAATACAAGAAGAATTGATACAAATCTGAGGAAAAAGAGGGTTATTAGGAAAAATGGCTGAGATGAATGGACAATCTAAAAATTAAACAACACAAAAACCTAGTAAATATAGAAAAGGGATGCTCACTTCTCTAATATTCAAAGAAATTTCAATTAAAATAATAGTAAAAATTTTTTACTAAGGACATTTCAGGCTAGAAGAGAAGCAGAAAATATTAATGAAAATTCAGGACCTGTTTGAACCTGATTTACAAAAGCTATTTAATGACTCTCTACAGGCTTTCAGTTTTTATGTTATTCCGATACCTGCATTATTTCCACTCCCTTCTCTCCTGTGTCCCAGGAGTCCCCTCTATGGACTGCATCATCATGGTGTTATATGAAACTACAGAATAATATGCACCTATTAAAAAGAGCAAGATAGGTCTATCTATATTGACATGAAAAGATGTCTGTCAAGCAGTTTTAAGTGAACAAGGCAAATTACAGATTAGTGTACATAGTATACTATATTTTGTAAAAAAAAAAAAAGAGTAAAAATAAATATTATTAAATGAATTTCTATGCTTATACATGTACAAAATAGTAGTTGGAAAAAATATACTCAATTACTGAAAATTTGTAAGGAGTGGGTAAGGGAGTCTTATTTTTTGTTTTTATTTGTTTTCTTCATAAAAATGATACATAAACATTTAGAACTTTCACTTTCTACTTCAAATAGGCCTGTGAAGTTGAATATGATCGTTTTAATAAACACAAAAATTTAAATAAATTCTGAAATAAACATCAAAGGGCATTTTACTAAATACTATAATAATTTTTTTTTTTTTTGTGATACACAGGCCCCTCACTGTTGTGGCCTCTCCCCTTGCGGAGCACAGGCTCCGGACACGCAGGCCCAGTGGCCATGGCTCACGGGCCCTTACGCTCCACGGCATGTGGGATCTTCCCGGACCAGGGCACGAACCCGTGTCCCCTGCATCGGCAGGTGGACTCTCAACCACTGCGCCACCAGGGAAGCCCTATAATTATTTTTATAAAGCTAAATAACATTCATTTATTTCTCACAAAATTCCTATTTGATTGTTGTCATTCTCATTTTTCAAATGAGGAACTGGTGGTCAGAATTAGAGCCTTGAGCTGTTTTTCCAAAGCTCATGATCTCTCCAATAAAGAAGCAGCAAATATTCAATTGTTTTTGATACTGAGAAGAGGCATAAAGATAACTTTGACTAAACTCATTGTAGACTTAGGAACGTTCGAGATTAAGAAACATTGTCCTAAAACATGAAACACATCAATAACAGAATCAATAATAGAGCTTATGCTTCTTGACCATATTTCTTTTTCATTCTTTTTCTTATGACAATAACAGAAATTCCCAAGCATTGAAAATGTCTTCACAGCTAATTATTTTGTTTAAGCCTATTGATTTTGCCTTAAAATATTTACAGTTCAAATAATTAGCTTCATATTTTATGTAATAGTCTATCTTTAAATTTAAATCTCAAGATTTACTTCTTGCCAAGCTCTGCTTCCATACAGAAGATAATCTTTGGGGTCTGAGACATTATTCTGATATCTGTTTTACAAGTTTTGCTGATTGTGTATTATGACAGGCTAGCTTCAAATTTGGTTTTCTTACTATTACCTATGGAAATAATAGATATCCTTGGGCTAGAAGAAAATAACTCAAAGATCCTTTGTTTACCTAATTGTTACATAGGTTCTTCTGAAGTCTATATTTTTATTTTACTTTACTACCTCTCTATGGTATTTTTGGTGCATTTGGAAGTACTTCTCTGGCTCTGTCTTACATAAATCCTAGTTAAATAAAAAACTTCACTAGTCAGCCCTGAATCCAGATAGAACACTTGGTCATCCACCTCTTCTGCAATGCACAGCATCTTCTCCTTTCTACTCTCCTGTGGATTCTTCCTTTGACATACCCATAGAATTTGTCCCTGTCCTGCTCCTACCGTCACATCTCCAGTTCAAGTCTTTACCCTCCCTTGCCTCAAGAGCTGAACTAATCTGTTAGTTTTTCTATTTGCCTCCATTCCTTCCTCTTCAAATTCATCCTCTATACTACCACCTAATTTACCTTTTAAGAACATAGGCTGTAATATTTCAAACCACTACTTTTAAAACCATCAATTGCTTGTCACACATTCATTAGCATAGAGAAGTTTCAACTCATTAAGACGACTTGCCTGGCCAATGACAATCTGACCCCCACTTTAACTCTGTCTCTACTCTCCAACACTTTCCATGCTCTAGCCACCCAGACTACGTATAATTTCTTAACACATCTGATGTCCCATGTCTTCTGATCATTTTCCCCTAACTGTTCTCTCTCTTCCTCAATTTCCATTTGATCATAAATACTCTCTTTGTTCCTTCAAAGCACAGCTCCTCTGCTAAAGCCTTTTGTTGTAATGAAGGCAGAATTAGCAGTGATTAATTAGCCATGAGGGATAAGGGCAAAGGAAAGTTTACAGTGACTAAAAACTGAATCATAGAACACTTAATATTAACAGTTAGTGATAGCATTGGTGCTTTATACTGTGTAAATTCCATAATTTTATTTTTGCCACAAGATTTAACTTATCTAGTCTAATTTTATTGACATTTGCTTTATAGTTCAGAACTGATGAAATAATATGAAATTGTTTTTGCTTTAAGCAGTTTTGGCTAGCATTAGAAAACAATTCTCCATCTAGCATCTCTTCACTAACAAATAATATTAATTGTGCTTATATAATCTTCTTAATGTATATACACATATACATATTTTTATATATGCATTTATTTATTTATTTATTTGTATGTATGTATGTATGTATATTTCCTCTCCATGCAATTTAAACAGAAGCCAGGATATAACCTGGTGACAACATCTGCAAAGCTAACAGTTTCCAAAACAACTTCTTTATTACTACCTACTCAGTGAAAAAGCGGAGAAAAATTCACAACTATATACAACCAATAAGAGAAGGAAATCAGAGCTTGGAATGAGAGGAGAGACACCTAGTATTTCTCATAACAGATTTTATCAAGTTCTGAGTAACTACTAGCTAGATTCTACGTTTCCATTTTTTTGTTTGTTTGTTTTTGGGGTATGCGGGCCTCTCACTGTTGTGGCCTCTCCCATTGCGGAGCACAGGCTCCGGACGCACAGGCTCAGCAGCCATGGCTCACGGACCCAGCCACTCCGCGGCATGTGGGACCTTCCTGGACCGGGGCACGAACCCGTGTCCCCTGCATCGGCAGGCGGACTCTCAACCACTGCGCCACCAGGGAAGCCCTACGTTTCCATTTTTAAGGGGCAACAAAATAATCATATTCCCATAAGAGCGTATGTTTGCACTGTGTTCAAATTTCCTTTGTAGATAGATATGCAAATATATAATCTCACTCTGGCATCAAATTTTATGTGCTATGTCTATGTGGTCTCCTCAGTATCAAATAATGATTCAAATGGCAAAGTTGTTTTCTTCCAACACATTCCACAGTTGAATATTTCTGCCTTTTCTTTGGGCTGGCTAAGAAGTTTACACCATTTGCATATTTGCCAGAGGCTTATTTTCTGTAATTTACCGCAGTTCTGGCTATTTCCTGTGCACAGGTCACAGAAATGTAATGTAGTGGTTAAGCCTCAATGTAATCCAAAAGACAGAGATTTGTTTTCTCCTCTGCTACATAACTAATTGACCCAGTGGAGCACTGAGTAATCTCTTTAAAACTCAATTTCCTCATCTGTCAAATGGGGATGATAATAATTGCAATTTGGGCCTTTCTAGGGCTGTTATGAGGATTAAATGAGATTTTACATGTAAATAACTTGTACAGTCACTGGCCCATAGTGAGCACTCAGTAAATGCCTGCTGCTGCTGCTAATGAAATTTTAACGATAAATAAGACATAAGACATACAAGAAAATATTATTTAGATTCCACTGGTTTCTAATGTGAGAAAAAAATTATCACAGAAAATGAATGGAAGTTTACATTTGTGTTGCTAGTTATTAGTCTCCAGAAAAAAAAAATTGCTAATAAAATTAATAGCAATAAACTTGATTGCAGAGGGAAATTATTATATACTAACAGGAGTAAACTGGTTTCACAAACTTCAGAAATCTCTAGCCATACACTAACAATTTATATGCTAATTATAAATGAATTCCAAACTATGATACAAGCAGGACTAAAAGAGTTTTTAACTTTCCATGACCATTTCCTAACCTCGTAGGAATTAGTATATATATTTAAAAGATAAAACAAGTACACATGTAATATGGTACATTATATACTCATTTCATTATTCATATTTTAAAAATAAAATTGGTCCTTTTCATCCTGATCCAAGTTAATGTACACAAATTGAATTCTAGAATGTATAGCTCCACCTCTTCTTCATTTTCCATGTAGTTACAGCTTAACTTAGTCTATCATTTATAAAAAGAGGTTTAATGGAATAACTGATCCATTCCAACATTATTTGAATGTCTCCTGTTTTTAAGTAGCAGCAATTAATACAAAGCATAAATGTTTTAAACCTTGACTCCTATGAGACACAATTTAATAACCCAATTTATTATCTTGAAAATGTCTTACTGAAATAAGGAAAACACAATCTTCCACTGCCAAATTTGATAATACTGATTCATTAGTCACAACAGATAAAATTAGAATCTGTTAAATGTGAAGTATTGTTTTCGTACGCAAAGTTTGCCTTTGAAGATAAGTGTATTCATTGTTACAAATGAGTAAGCAATGGTTCTTATATTATGTGTCATGTATGCAACTGAAGCTTCATTGTCACAGTCAGAAGTCAAGACATTTAGTTTGCTCTGCTCTTTTAACATTGTTAGCTTTTTTTAAATCAGCTTTTGTTAACATGTTCTCCATTTAAGAGAACTAGACTTGCCTTAGTGCAATTAACTGCCACTACCATGGAGAGAACCACCAAGAATGAACTTTATTAAGTAGCACTCTACCAGTAAATTACAAACTAGCCTTACAAGTTAAAGCTATATTAAAGGGCAACTAAAACGTATCATAACATTGCAGTTCAGGGTGAAAGTTAGCTTAAGCATTTGGAGTGTGAACTCAACAACTGGACATTTCCTGTGGTGATCGTCTTTCTTTTTGTACTTAAGTTCTGTTGTACTAAAAAGCAAGTAGGTCACTAATGCCATTTAAACCCAACTACCCTTTTATCTTTTTGTTTTCTCTTTATTTACATCTACAACCTAAGATATTATTTTAATAAATTTGGATCTTTAAATACATATTTAATTTAAATATGAAAAATAAAATTTGGGATGGATCTAGATTAACTACTGAAATCAGCATTTTGTAAGACAGTGAAGATGTCACCTGGCAGTGGCAAAGGAGGTGGAGATGGCAGAAACGGCTTTAAAAAATGTGGGTAATGTGCCTGGGGTGAAGAGTAAATGGCATTTACTGACCTCAGGTCACGTTTCTCAAGCTACTCCAGTGCTTCCAGATTACAGATCTGGGGAAAGCAAGTCCTCATATTCATGTTGGAGGCAGGGAGCTTGAGGCACTGAACTCCGAGAGATGGGACTTAACATCTGATGAGCATCTAGTCAATGACAAGTACTGGGCTAGGTGCTTTTAAGCATTATCTCCTTGAATCCTGATAATGGTCCTCTGTGTTTTAACTCCCAAATTTTTCGGATTGAACTCCCAATTTTTCCAGTTTTAACTCCCAATCTTTCACGTGTGGAAAACAGTCTGAAAAATGTTGCAAAACTTTTCTAAGGTCTCATGGCTCGGTCTCTCTCACACAAAAATATTAGATCACTAAGCCACTCAAGCCACATTGATCTTTGCATACTTAAAACATTGTCCTCTTTCTTTATTTTTACTTATTACTGAAGTATTCATCTCATTAAAAAATAGTAAGATGGTTTACAAAATATAATAAGATGGGATTTGTCTTCAAAGTACAGACCTTAATGCTTGTTGGATGACTGACCAACAAACGTCTTGCCTGACCGAGCAGCAGTGGAGGGAGACCCTTCCATCTAAAAGTTGTTTCCCAAGTGTAATGTATAATTATGAATGGATCTCAAGGACACTGAATTGTTACAAAGATTGCTTAGAACTCCTTTCACTGTGGTTCAGCATTCACTTTTATCTGTCTGTATTCATTGAAAAAGCACATGTACTGTCTGATTGTTCCTGTCTGGTGCCAATAAAATTAATCTCAAATTTCTGCTAAGAGTTTCCCACAATAAGCTTTTAGCAGGCCATTTATGGTAAAGAGCTTGGATGTGATTTTACTAAACCAAAGTAACTATCTATTGTTCTGTCTCAATTACATGTTAGGAAGGGAGAAGGGAGTATCACTGAGAAAAATCTGTAATTGGCCTTAGACAAAGGCAGAGGCAGGATAAGTATGGAAGTGGCAAATTTTATACACTCAATAAACATGAGTTTGGGGCCCAGCAGAACACTGCAGGCCCCCGCTCCGTCCACCCCCAAGTACTAGAGAGTTGTTTTACACATACTAAAAATGCCACCAGAGGTAAAAAAGCTAACTGTGTGACGATCAGACTGTAGCCATGACATAAACTGCTCCAACTTGAGCAGTACTGAATCTATGGGTAGCAGAATTTCAAGAACTGGCCTCAAGAGAATGGGATTAACATTATTGCTCATAATAATCTATATCTTTGTGGGCATCAAAATAATTGTAGCTTGCCCTGCCCATATATGTAAGCGACAACTAAAATTGTCAGCAGAGATGCTACAGACCCACGTTGACAATTTCCAGTCTGAGAATACAGCACCCTATGTCAGCATGAAGAAGGTACAGAAGATAGACCTTCGCCCCTAATCCCAGAGAAATGGAAGGACTTCTGACAAGTGAGGATCTGTCAGCAGCTCTTTGCAGGAAACCACCCGCAGCAGGAAGCCCCTGTTCCTGGTCACTTTAGCAAAGCTATATTATAACTAACTTTTAAACCAGGCACCCCCATGCTCCACTTATCTCTGGCCCAAGTGCACCATTCAAATCTTTTAATCAATACCTTGCCTGACTTGTCAGTTCTTTCCATTGATCAAAGAAGTAGAAATGAAGAATAAGCAATGAAGTGTAGAAATGAAGATGACCAGATCTCTCCCATAGCTTCCCCTTCAGTCATCTCCTGAACAAACCGTGTGACCAAACTGTGTGAATGAGATAACATCTAGAGGAAGATCACAAGAAGTCAACGAGCCTGCAAGCAGTGGGGGGATGGTGACAACTCAGACCCCCTACCTGTATGATTAACTGAGATTACTTCCCTCCTTTCCCTTAAAAGTTTCATGGTCAAGTAGAATCTTTGGAGGTGGTTTTTGGGGGATGTTGAGTCCATCATCTCCCCAGACTATGGACATTCTGACTAAAGGCGCCTGTCGTTTGCTGCCAACATTTGTGAGTGTGTAATTGATTTTCTAAGTGGGAGCAGCGGGACCCCCATTCGATAACAAGTGGAACATCATCTCTTCATCTGACACTATGCTAAGGTGGTAAGAATAAAAAGATGAAAAGACATGGTCTTTTCCTTCAAAAACTTTTTAGCATAGTGGAAGAAACAGATATATATATATACATATACTCAGTACCATACTATAAATGCAATGATAGAATGTAAATTCATGGATGAACCATAATATGGTACCTATACATCCTGGATGCATTAGGGAAAACTAGATGGAAGAGGTAATGCTTCAGTTAAGTCTTAAATGTTAAGGGTAAAGGAAAGTGTGGAGGGAACCTGGAGTTAGATAGTAGAAAGTCCATTAAGTGTTTTGTAAAACTATCTTTACTGAAGGAAGAAAATAATTTAAAAAAAAAAACAAAAACAAAAACAAAACAAACAAACGAGAAACCTGACTAACCAAATTACTACTTCTCATTCTCTCTAACCTAAGGAAATACTGGCCACATACCAGGTGACAGCAACTGAAATATGGACATGAAAGCAAAGTGTTGCAGTCTGTTTGCCTGGGCACCTATGGGAATCTGCAGCTCCATCCAATAAATAAAGGAGCCACTTTTTTTTTTTTTGCGGTACGCAGGCCTCTCACTGTTGTGGCCTCTCCAGTGCGGAGCACAGGCTCCAGACGCGCAGGCTCAGAGGCCATGGCTCACGGGCCCAGCCGCTCCGCGGCATGTGAGATCTTCCCGGACCGGGGCACGAACCCGCGTCCCCTGCATCGGCAGGCGGACTCTCAACCACTGCGCCACCAGGGAAGCCCAGGAGCCACTGTTATGGCATCAACTCTTCCTACTGTTTCTCCCATTGATTAAGCCCCGATCACATGGTCTTTCTTGCTGCTACTCCAACATGCCAGGCTTCAGCTCTGAAACTTTGTACTTGCTATTGATTCTCCTGTTTACAGTTACCAAAGCTTTGTTTATGTTTGCCTTCCTCTGCTCCAGGCTTCAATTCAAATGCCACCTTCTCCAAGAGTCCTTTTGTAGCCATTGAAATTGACATATTAGCACTGATCTTCACTTCTGCCAAGTCATTGTTTCCAGTATTGTCTTGCTTTACCTTTCCCCATAGCATTTATCAATACCTGAAACATTGTATTATCTGTTTATTTTTAGGTGCCTTGCTATCTAACTCCTCTCCCCTCCCAGGAAAAGTAATAAAGAACTTTTTTTGTCTTGTTTATTGCTGAATCTCCAGTTTGTAACTTATTGCCCAGTAATCAACATAAGTTAAATGAATGAAACCTTCTAAACCAATGGTAGCCATCACTATCTCCAAATAAGAGCTCTGCAACAGACCTAGAGAACAACCAGTTTAGAATCCAGCAGGAGGACACAGGGGGCCTCCAGGGAGAAAATATGTTTAAAAAAAAAAAGAGAAGAAAAATGAGGATATAAAAATAAAATGATGTTAGACGTAGAAATGTAGAAAGGTATGAAGTTAGATTCTATAGAGTTATTAAATGTGGGCCTTGGTTCTGACATTTCTTGCACCTAATCCACAAGGGAAAACGGATCATTCTTGTGTATCCCAAATGCTTGGGAAGCAAGGTTTTTACCACAGAGAATTCTAGAAAAAAAAAAAAATTCTTTCATGGTTTTTCCTGAGGGTGCCAGTAAGTACACACTACACATTTACATTTTCCTTACAGTAAATTACAAATTGTATGCATTTTGTCTATTGGTTTATATACAACTGGTGCCATCCGATGGCATATCTTGCTCTTTAAACTTTTGTAATTATTGCTTCATGTTTATCATGACCAGATTCAGATTAATCATTGAGACATCAGAAATGTTTGGATGGAGCTAAAGGATTAATGCCCTTACTTATGGGATTTTTTCCCTACAATTAAACGTTTTGTTAACGCAGAGGGTTGCCTAGATTCTAATTCTGCCACTTACTAACGGTGCTTCAGTTTCATCGTCTGCACTTTGGGGATGTTAACAGCACTGATTCTGTTACAATTACATTTAGGATTCAATTAAACATTAAACTGTAAAAAATGCTTAGTACAGTGTCTGGCTCCAATGAATTTCCCATAGTTCCCTATACGATGGTTGTAATATTTATAACATAGATATCTAGTTGTACATAAATCATCTGGCAAGCATAATAAACTGAAAATCCAAGATGAACCTTTTGTTTTCTCTATGATGTGTAGTCAGGGAGGCAGAAAATTGCAATCTTCAGAAGTGACTGAATTAGTACAATTCTTAGTTAGCAATCTTACAACAGTACTCTTATGTCTTAGAAAAAATATTCTTATTCTTTCCAGATAATGTATTATTGTTTTGGGAATTTGCAGAGAAACACCTTATCTATTTTAAAATTTAAGTTGGCTCTAATTAACATTAGTAAAAGCTTTCAAAATGACTTCTTTGCGTGTGTGTGTGTGTGTGTGTGTGTGTGTGTGTGTGCTTTTAATTCAGGTAGTTTTAGCCCAGATTTCCTGGCTATCCATTCTCCCCAATGTAAACCCTAGCTCTGCAGAACTGTTTACTCATAGGAAATATATTGTTTGCTTATATCCCAGCAATTAAAATTGAAGCATTCCTTTACACTTCAACAGCAACCTAACTGCAACTAGAGTGGAATACACATGTTGCTCCATGTAATACCATAATGGTTTAGTTATTCTACTTTGGCTGTAAGGATCACAGCTCAAGGAACTGCAAATAACTAAAAGGTAATTTTGATGAGTATACTTTGCATAATGGAGAAACAAGACTAAACTGCCTTGCCACATTGTGCTGGAACCCAAGGAAAGCTGAACTTAGTTTAACAGATGGAGCAAACACCAGTAGTCAGTCTCCTGGCACCAGGAACAGAAAGCTCCTTCCAAGGTGAAGGCATTAGGGGAGTGCAGTGAGCGACCACAGTCAGGATCCTCACTTAAGAAGTCCACCAATACCAAGACTCTGCTATTCTCATCGTTTCTGCTTTTCCTTGCAAGCAGCCTTTCCCTTCTTTTACTGAAAACTGCTTTCTTCTCCTTCAACCATGTTTATCTCCTGGCTTCTATTTACACATCATTTTGATTTATTCTTAATTTTGGATCACTTACTATAGCCATCTCCAAACTCATAACCTTTCAATGTCTATTCTTGTCAACTATCTCAGTCTCTGGATTTCTTAGCCTAATTCCAAATCTAGTTTTTCTCATTAGATTACCTTAACAAGGGACTAAGGTGAGGAATTTGATCTCCGAATGACTTGTGATTCTGGCAGGCACAGTTTAAGGTTCACGTTTGATTTTGTATATCTCCTTCCCGATTAAATCTTTGTGGCCCCAGCTTTGCACAGTACCTGGAAACTATCAAATATTCAACACATATTTATTGAAATGAGAATTTTAATGAAAAATAATAAAAGTAAATAGAGCAGAAAAAAGAATGAAATAAAAATCTTTAAAAGAAAGAATTGAATATTTGCCTTATCTTGCCTATACTTGTTCTATTTCAGGGTAATGATACAAGAAATTTTCACATACTGTGATATGGGGAAATCATTCTGGCTTATATATGAGTTAACTTGAATTTTATGCTAACTAAAACAGCCTATTTGTGGTCTATAAAACATAAACTGTGCTTGTGCTTTAATTATTAAAAAAACAGTGTGTATGGAGCAGAAGCAAAGAAAGACCATGTTAAAAATAAAGATTAGATGCCTCCCTTCCTGGGGCACCAACGCTGGTCCTCCTTCGATGATAAGACTCCCTTCCCAGGTGCCAAGGCTATACTGACTCACTGTGTACGTGCTGATTTGTTTTTTTGAAACCTTGAAGGAATGTATCCCTGGCTTGTTTCATGCTCTTTGTTCTGACAAGATATAAAACTGTGCTGATAACCACGCTTCTACGGAGCAGTTCCTTGGAGTTTTCTGGGAGGCTGTTTTCTAGGCTAGAGTTCTCAGTTTGACTCAAATAAAATTCTTTTCTATTCCTAATATAGGTTATTTATTTATTTATTTTATTTTATTATTATTATTTTTTTTTGCGGTACGCGGGCCTCTCACTGTTGTGGCCTCTCCTGTTGCGGAGCACAGGCCCCGGACGCGCAGGCTCAGCGGCCATGGCTCACGGGCCCAGCCGCTCTGCGGCATGTGGGATCTCCCCGGACCGGGGCACGAACCCGCGTCCCCTGCATCGGCAGGCGGACTCTCAACCACTGCACCACCAGGGAAGCCCAGGTTATTTATTGATTATTTTCATCGACAATAACCAGATAAGCAGCCCTAGTTGATGAAGGCAAGTCCTTCTTTAGTTAGAAATTCTAACTAAATAAATGTTGAACAAATAACATTGTAAAATCCCAATGCTGCCATCCCTAATTGAATAACTTATTCTGAAATGATTATAAATAAATGAAAGCATTAGAGGAGAGGTCAACAAAAACACTGAAATGGAAGGATCAGGCTGGCAGCACTGATCAATCTTGGCATGACCACAGGGGGAACAACCAGACTTAATGTGACCGTGGATGTGATGGAGTATGAAGTATACAGAGTCACCTGTCAGTTATTCTTGAAAAAAAAAAAAAAAAAATCTGAAAGATAGCCTTTAAGCTAATGCTCAGCTATGGGGAGTACAGAATATGGTGGAACAAATTAAATATAAGAAAGAGACAAGCAGAATGATCCAGAAAGTAGAACATTCTGAAGGAGAATGAATATGGCTTCTTTAAGAAAGTAGTGGCATGGATAAAATAGAAGTTAAGGGAGAGGAATTACGATGAAAGAGACTTATGACACAAAATAACCAAAATGTAATATCTGGACCTCATCTGAATCCTGACTAAAACAAAACAAATATAAAAAGGGATTTTTAAAGAAAAACAGCAGCATTTGATTACGGGAAGGGGTACACGATACTAATGCATTACTGTTAGTGTTATTAGTTGTGAGAATGACATTGTCATATGTAAGAAAATAACCATAATTTGTAGGGATGAAATGATATATGTCTGAGATTTGTTTAAAAGAATTCAGCAAAGGAAAAAAAAAGAATAATAAAGCTCAATGTATAGGTGAAGAAAATATGACAAAATCTTAGTAATTGTTGAGTTTGAGTTATGGATATACAGCTCCATTGTATACTCTCTCTACTTTTTAGCATAATGAACAGTTTTGTAACAAAGTTTTAAATAGAAAGATAATTTAGGGAAGCCACAGTGCAAGCAAAGACATCAACAGCTTTAATACTTTGAAGAGCATTAGCTCCAAAACAGAAAGAAGAAGATGTAAATCTGTGATCAAAGTAGCTTAAACCCAATTTTCTCACTGAAGCAAATGAAGTATACTATCCTTTAAAACATAAAATTTGAAAATAATGTTATGGCTCATCCCACAGCCTTGACAAAATAAAAGCAGCATACCTCATCTTCACAAATGAAACAGCAGATTTTTGAAAACTGTTCCATTTTCTATTCAACACATTGGAGCCTCTCTGATATATACTCTTAATGCAGAGAGAAAATAAATTGAGCCTTCACTGTATGTATACTTTGGAACGATGCTAAAAGAAATTACAGACAATAATAAAATACATGCAAATACACAGGACCGTAGAATGGGTGAAACATATTTTTGCTTACATTTTGGTCAGCATTACAAAAACAAAGTAATGTTAAGTCACATAATTTAAATAATCTGAGAGTAAAATTACATGAATATTTTAAAAGATATAAGATTTCTTACTTTCAAGCATATTTAGTGAACCTCCCCTACATTATACATTGAGTTGTTGTCAGTCTAAAGGAATTTCATAGCTAAGTATACAATTGCCTATTGCATATGATTTGTGGAAGTCATACAGATAGCCAAATCTCTATATATCCAAATATAACTCACTGTATACTTCTTTCTTTTAACTATGTACTTCCTTAAACTGAGACTTCCTCCTGAATTTATTATCTCAATTAATGGTGCTCCCATAAATACAGCATGTTCATTGTCTCCATCTTCTTTCCTAACCTTCCACTCAATGCAGTTACTCAAAAAGATCTCTTGATTTATCTCCTAAATATTTCTCAGATCTGATCCTATCTCTCCATCATCTTATCAAAAGTCCTCATATTTTCTCACTGGATTACTGCTGAAGCCACTTAACAGTCATCTACACTTACAAAAGAAAGAACATAATAAGAAATAGAGAAGACACCGATTTACTTTAAAACCAAAAACAATATTGAGATTTAATGAAACCAAAATCTGTTTCTTTTTTTTTCAGAAGACTAATAAAATTCATAAATGGCTAGTCAGTTAGACAGGAAAACAGACAGAAGATACAAAATATCAATATTAAGAATGAGAGAAGAGAAATGACTTCAGATTTTATAGACGTTAAAGGCATAATAGAGAAATGTCATGAGCAACTATACAACAGCAAATTGCCACTTAGATTAAATGGAAAAATTCCTTGAAAGACAAATAACAAAAACACAACCAAGAACAAGTAGTTTTGGGAGGAACCAAGATGGCAACATAGGAGTCTCCTGAACTTCCCTCCACCCACCGATGCAATGAATGTACAACTACACATGGAGAAATTCCCACTGAGAGAAAACCAGTGGCTCACAGGACTATGGCAAATAAAGAAGCATTTGTCAGTGGGCACACATCATTCCCTGTGGCTGTCTCCTCAAGGCTCAGCCCAGAAAGAGCAGGCAAAAATGCCCATCTCCCAGTCTTGCCCTGGAGGGATTTGACTGCTTACTTTACAAGTTGATGCCTGAGGGTCTGGCTTCTAATTTAGCATGCATCTAGAGGCTGTCTGAGATCTTTCTTAGAGCCCAGAGGAGCTGGTGGGCACTTCCCTGCATTCTCCCTCTTGCTTGATCCAACAATGAAACCAAACCATCAGCACTTCCCTGGAAGGAGCTTGTCCACATATTTAATGCATCATCTTTTATGGCTGCAGGCTGAAGGATGGGTTCCCAAATCATGTAGCTCTGATAGCCAGTGGGTCTCTCATTCACAAGTCCCACAGGACTAGAGTAAACAAAACAAGCAGCTTTTCAACAGGTACAGAAGCACCCCGCTTGTCCCTCCCCCACTGTCATGGCTATCCACCTGGGCTCAGTGCAGAGGAAGCAGGCAATAATGCCCATCTTCCAATTTCTCCTTTGAAGGGGCTTAACTATATCTTTTCCCATCTATTGCCTGAGGGTACAGCTTTTAGTTAGCCTGCATCTAGGTGCTGACTTTTATCCTTTTCCTTGAAACATTGACCGGTCTTGGCACACCCTCAATTAGGGAGCCACTAAGAACAAAGATGGCAGCTTGGACAACCATAAAGGTTTGAGAGACAACCAGGAGCTTGGGCTGGGCTGATTGATGAGACAGTCTGTCCAGACTGGGAGAGGTGGTTGTCTAATCTAATGTGCAGAAACCAACACAAAGAGTCAAGGAAAATGAAAAAATAAATAAATAAATAAGGAAATATGTTCCAAACAAAAGAATAAGATAAATCACCTGTAACTGACCTTAATAATATAGAGTTAAGTGATTTACCCAATAGAGAGTTCAAAATAATGGTCATAAAGATGCTCACTGAGGTCAGAGAACAATGCATGGACAAAGTGAGGATTTCAGCATAGAGAAAATATAAAAGACAAAGAGAGAATCCTAAAAGCAGCAAGATAAAAGGCGTTTGTTACATTGAAGGGGATCCCCATAAGACTATCAGTGAATTTTTCGGCAGAAACTTTGCAAGCCAGGAGGGAGTGGGATGATTTTTCAGAATGCTGAAAGAGAAAACCTGCCAACCAATAATATTCTACTTGGCAAAGTTGTCCTTCAGAATTGAAGGAGAGACAAAGAGTTTTCCAGACAAAAGCTGAAATTAATCACTACTAGACCCATAGATATACGGATCAATAGAACAGAGAGTACAGAATTGGACTCACACATATAATTAATTGATTTTTGACAAAGTTACCAAAGCAATTCGATGGGGATAGGATAATTTTTCTAACAAATAGAGCTGAAAAGATTAAACATATGAAAAAAATCCCAAATAATCTTAAACTCTATATCATACCGTATACAAAAAATAACTGGAGATGAACCATAGATCTCAATGTAAGATATCTCGAAGAAAACTACAGTATTGCAACTTGACTGTGGGTGTTGCAACATCTTCTTAAATACGACAAAGAAAGCCCAAATTATAAAAGAAAATAATCCACAAATTGGACTACTCTATCAATTATTTTCTTAAAAACAGCTCTCCAAAAGAAACTAGTAATAAATGGAAAAGACAGTCACAAACTAGGAGAAAATATTGCAACATTTACATAACAGTAGACCTTTATTTAGTAAAATTAAAGAGCCATTACAACTCATTAATAAGAAGATAAACATACCAATTTGGAAATGGCAAAAAGATTTGAACAGACATTTCACCAAAGAAGATATACGTATTGCAAATAAGCAGATGAAAAGATGGTCTATATCAGTATTTAGGAAAGTGCAAATTAAAACCACAAGGAGATATCACTACACTTATTTGAATGGCTAAAAGTAAAAAGTCTAATTGTACTAAGTGTTGGAAATGTACAAACACTTTGGAAAGTGGTTTGGCAGTTTTAAGAAATATTAAACATGTACATATTATATGACCCAAGGAAAATGAAAGAATATGTCTACACAAAATCTTGCAAACAAATATTCACAGAAACCCAATCTTGAAAATAAATCCAAATTTACTCCCTAACCTTAACCCTAATCCTAACAGATGAATGGATAAACATTTTGTGGTGTATCTATATAGTAGAATATTACTTAGAAATAAAAGGAGATGAAGTATTGATACCCACAACCACCTGGATGAATCTCAAAATAGTTGTAATTAGTAAAAGAAATTAGACAAAGAAATGTACATAATATATTATTCCTTTATACAAAAGGATAAAAATTTCTAACTAATTTGTAGTATTAGAAAGCAGACCACTGGTTGCCTGGGGTGGGTTACAGAAGACACACAGAAACTTATTGGGGTTATGGATATCTTTATTATCTTGATTGTGGTGATAGTTTCATCGTTAGATGCATATGTCAAAACTAATTAAATTTTAAACTGT
Source organism: Platanista minor (assembly GCA_004363435.1). Taxonomy (NCBI): domain Eukaryota; kingdom Metazoa; phylum Chordata; class Mammalia; order Artiodactyla; family Platanistidae; genus Platanista; species Platanista minor. Next base: position 69,332 of record RJWK010000296.1, read on the forward strand.
ATTCAGTTATACCTCAATACATCTATTTAAAAGGGAGAGAGAGACCCACATTGAAAGATCTGAAAATACTGTGCTTAATAGTTTTCAGTTTCAATGATATAGAAACACCTGGAAAGCCACTTCATAAAACTAAGCTCTAAAATGTGAAGACGTATCACTCAAAGAAATACTCTAGTACATCAGTTAATCAATGGAGTAGGAACAGAGAGAACAGATACCAATTACACATATGGATTTACTTTAATGTTTTCATTAATTCAACCAATATATATGCCTGGATACATACTAGTGTACAAAATAAAACAAATACTTCCCCTCATGTTTACTTTCTGAAATTATTATAAATTGTTATCAAACTTGAATAAGCAAATGCTTGCAATATTTTTTTAGTCAAAATAACCATGAATACTTCATTCAATTAATTATTTATATCAATAATCTTAGATACAAAAAATAAGAAAGATATAAAAATAAGACCTATATTTTTAAATCATCCGTTCTCTTGACATTACCTTCAAAATAAAACCAAAACTTGTTTTAGCTGGACATGTTCTTCACAAACTGACCTGTGCCTTCATACTCTGGTGTATACAAACCACACAAGGGAAACCACACAAGGGATACTTTATTAATAAATTCAGACTTCTGTGCCAAATTCAGATTTTAACTCCGTAGATTTGGGATGGAGCTCAGAATCTGCATTCGCAACTATCAGCCTATTTGATCCTAATAGTCTAACTACCCAGTGAGATAATTAGTGATGCCTAAATGTGATGACACATTGCACAAATAAAGAAACACGCATGAATGGAAATCTCACCAAATTACACAAATGCAGCATTGGCTACCTTGCTATCTAGGTGAGTTCACTTAAAATATAGATTTAATTAAATGAGAAACAAAATGCAATGATCCTTAGTAAGCAAAAAATCTTTCGAACATCTTTGAAATCTGAGCAAATGCAATCATAAAGCAAAGATTCCCAAGAGAGGGAAAGCATTCAGCTTTATTAGAATTAGGTTTTCACTGGAACAAAAGTGACTCCAAACTCTGACACTATAAACAAAAATAAAAAGCAAGACAAAGACATTTCTCTTCTTTCCTTGTGTCCTTGCTCATTTTTATACTTAGTAGACTTAATTTAGCTCATAATTTAAAATTTATTTTTGCCATAAGTAAATGCATTCCCTCCACTTCCTTTAACACAGGCACAAAAAAGTAACTAAAATCTTTGTATATCTTTAATGGTATATGATTAAGGATGATTCTGGGGAACTTTGATTCCATGATTTTATAATGTATCTTTTAATAGTCATATCCTGAATATTTGGTAAATGTAAAGAATTCAGTTGATTAAAAATAAAATCCTTTCAAATAACTTTTAATTAGCGTTTCTCAGCAGATGTTTGTTTTCATTCCATTCTCATTAATCAACTGACCTACCCTAGCCCGAGGGCACAGTCTTAAAACAAGTTATTGATGTCCCTACCTTTAGGAAATCTACTGTATCTTCAAGAAAGATCCAAAGAATGAATGAGAAAACACATCTAGCCCACAAAGCTGTCCAAGAGGAACTGAGGACATGCCATATGTTAAAAGAGAGGATCTAGTCCTGAGCTATCAGAAGAGAATAAGAGAAAGTCTCTACAGATGGTCATCATGATACACTCTGGCATCAGGCAGAAAAGGTGGATATAAAGGGAAAAGGAAGAAGAGAGTGTAAAGGTAAACCTAACGATGCTGTCATTGCCTATCAAAGAGAGGAATACTTTCTCCACATTTAGAAGAAATTCAGGGCAGGTGAAAATGGGTGGTGAAGAAAAAGGAAAGGATAAAAATTGGAATAGTTACACGTATTTCTTCTATAATTGGAATTTCAATTGTATTCCACACAAGCTTTTTGACCCTAACTGTCTTGAGCAGTACAAAAAAATTAGAAATAATAAAACCAGTTCTCCATATTAAGCCTGAATGTACATCATGGTTTGTCTATTTCTGCTATTCTGGCTGCCTACAGGTTTTCAGGTATGACCAATATGTCAGGATATTCTCTCCATTACCAGATTGCAAATGCCCTGCAGGCAGAGTCACTGTTATTTTGGTTGTATAGCTCTCGACGTGTGGGCATGAAATAAATCCTAAATGTGCAACATTAAAGGTGGACTGGATCTTGGAAATTATCTGGTAATATATCCTTATTTTATATATGAGGAAACGGAGACCCAGGGAAATTAGATAATTTGCCCAAGGTCTCATAGCTAGTGTTAAGTTGATGATTTCAGAGTCTTCTAGAACAGCCATGAATTTTAATTCATCTGCCTTGCCAACCTGCTCATAATTTATAAATTCTATGCATGGAGGCATAGGCTTAGGTTACTTGAGAAAATGGACTTGTTCTCTTAAATACTGCATTAAATTTATTACATCTAGCACACACAACTATTTTGAAAGCAAGTTTTTTAAAAAAAAATCCTTACTATTAATAAAGTCATGGTGGAATATGTTTAATACTAACTCTAACATTCTTTTTAGTTTTGGGGGATTGCATGTTTTTTTTCTTTTAAGACAATGAAAGAAACCAGTGGAAAGAAGAAATTTTTCTACACCAAATAAAAATAAATTTGTGGGAAATATTTGTCTCTATATCCAAATAATCACTCTGTATGGGGCTGAAACTAAAAATTCATAATATCACTGAATTAATATTTACTGATAAAAGTAAAAATATACTGCTTTCTATAGCTTGATTATGGAAAAGTTTGTCATTGTCATGAGAGTATAAGCCATACTTCAAATATTTTGTTTTATTAACTTTAGTGGAATAAAATCCATTTATTACCAAAACAGTGTACTTACTGATTCAGGACAGGAGTGTAGGCAGTTTTATCCTCATCAATAATCGTGACCATCAGTGTAATAAGTTGGGGCCAAAAATCCAAATTCTTGGTTGTTGGTCCCTGATCTTCTCGAGGAATGTCCCGTTTCTTACTCTGCTCACAAGGTCATGCAACATGCAAAAGAAAAGGTTAAATGGTATGACTTTAGTTATATGTCACTGTCAAACAGGAGGATCAGAGAAAAGGGGTAATGGAACAACTCTCAGATCATGCCAGCCAAAGCTATTAAATTCAGGTTTCCTCTCCTCATTGAATGCATCCCTTAGGGTAAAGTCACAATGGCCAGGCTTGAATTCCTAAATACTTTGGTTCTGGAATGGAGGTTTCTCTTCCTCTGTTGCAGTTCATGACCTTAGGAATTATTACTGTAGAAATTATCCCTTTAATGTGGCTTCTTCCAAGGCAAAAGGTTGAATTCTGTTTGTACAGTGATGTGTGTGTGTGTGTTGTATATAAAATTTGTCCTGCCTAAATATTTTGTCCGTAGTCACACTGGTAGTAAAGTGGGCTGAACTCAAGCAAGACTGCCTGGTTACAAAGCCAGTACTGTTAAATACGACAGCATATACAAGTTGTAGGAATGGTCTGGAACTCTCTCATTCCACTCACAAATGTATCTAGTTAACAAAAACTTTGTAAGTCTATCTTTCTTTTTTGTGCATGTATGTGTATTTAAGTCATATTGGAATCCTTCTTGATTTACCATACTAAATGAATTCTCCACTCTCACCTCTAGGAATAGTGTTGCCTCGATAATCTAAAATTACAGTGAGATTAACAGAGTATAATAACAATTTTGAATGTTTAACATATAAACTTCATATTCAACAAACACAATTCCTTTAAACACACAAATAAATTATTCTGGTTACTTTGTTTGGTGGGCATTCTTATAACACTTCTTTCACATTTACTTTTTAAAATTAGGCAAAAAAGATAAAGATGAGACAATTTTCACTCAAGTATATGACTCAGTGGGAAGCATATCGTTTCCTTGACTGTTTTTGCTAAATTATTTATAATCTTATATATCCAGGATATCTGAAAACTCCAATGTGTAGCTCAGGAAATTTATGGGCTCTATGGATTAGATTTTACTTGATCCAATCTTTTGCCCTATCCAACTACCATGTCTTTTCCAAAGAACAGCCACCCTCTGCTGAATGGTTGTATGCCTACCTTCTAACGCTGCCCAAGACATGTAACCAGATTTGGATGAGTCATCACACTATTATTATTCTCTCTTAAGTTAAAATATAACCCTGTATTAAATCCACTTACTGTTAGAGACCTCATACACAGACTATAATGCACATTTAGGGACTTTAATTTTCCTAGGGTGCTTCCAAATGCTGTTGATTTACCTTTCAGCTCAAAATTTAACAGATACTAAAAGTTGAAGAGAGAAAATAGTCAAAAAATTAGTGGCTAGGACAAATTACTTCAAATTGCCAGAATGAACTAAAAGCAGTCTCCAAACGGTCTTAAGAATCTTATATATCTGGTCCCTGAGAGCCACTTGAAACTCGGGCAGGCTTCCTGTTTTAATTCCTTAGGTACACCAAGGCACATCAGAAGGTCTTTAATAAGAAAAAGGTAGTAAAAGAGGCTTACAAATGTCTGACTTTGCCTATTATTAAGTTACATTTTCTACTGAAGTTTATCTTTCTTTTATGATCAGGAATTTATTATGGTCACAATAACGTAGTTATTTATTCATTACATTAAGCTCAATAGATTTCTTTCTCTATGATGTAGTTAGAAAACCAGAGAACCTGGTGAGTTCTGAAGATTGTAAGTAAAATTAGTTCTGATGGCCATGTGGACTATATGAGAATACTATCATTAATCATCTTGATGTGCATATAGCCGAACTACATGCCTAACGTTTCAAGTAATGTGATTAAATAAAAATAAATGATTACTGATGACATGTCTAACACCAGAGTCACTTATCATCATTCTGCAAAGAGTGATCTGGGAAAGGGGAGAGACCAAAGCAGTTGAATATACATTAATTCCAAAGTCCCTTAGCTGTCACAGATGACTTTTTTCTGACATCAGAGGATTACAGTTGGCAATGTTTTTTGCATAAAATTCTGTATGCTGCATCAGAATAAACCAAACTTGATGCTGAGTCATGAAGTTTTTACATACCACATATCAGTATCATAAATCATGCTTTATGTATTTTACTAGTGCATTTGAATAAACTGCATGTTTGAAACATGTAGTACAACCATTATATAAGAATACTTACTTGACTGCTTAGGAACTCAGTTTTTCTAAGTAATACTTTATGAACATTTAAAAAGTCTACTGGAGCATTTCAAATTGTGGTTGGAAAAATTAAGATAATGGCAGGAGAAATTCTGAAAGCTAGTTATAAGTATATTAATATTTACTAAAACCCCTATGAATTAATATGTATCACAAGAAAAATTTAATAAAATATATTATATAAAAGTATAATATATATTAACCTCATTAATAACAAATAAGATACAATAGGTTTATAAAGCTATGACTTGGTATGTCCTTCTAAATATGGTCATTGTTATTATAGTGTCTAAAAATTATTTTGTTAATAGATAATTGAGGAAAGAGATATGAAAGACTGTGAAAGTACAATGGGGAGAGAATTTTTTTAAAGTAGAATGCTACCAGGGTGTAGGATCAGCTGAAAAAACTTCTAGTCATCATATTTATAAAGGATATTTCAATACAAAAAGCTTGTACAGACAAGCTGATAAGATGTACATTTTACTTTCACAATATCAAAGAAGAAAATATGAAGATACTCTATTAAGAAGAGATCAATATACAGAGAACCATTATATGCAAAGAAGTGTTGTAATAACAGATTATATCTTCATGGTGGTAGGACTTAGCAACACTTCTAAGGTTGCCACAACATATTTCTGTTCCATCCCATGTATTTGTTCAATAAGCATATAATTGTGAAATACCTCCTCTCAGGAGTTGGCCAGACAAGGGCTGGGGGGAGATATTTGGTAGAGTAATGCAGTGGGATGTTTAAATGCAAAAGCACATAACACTAATTGGGGAATTACTAGCAATGTGAGGCTGCAGCCTTTTGACAAGTTTCTCTAACAGTTCTACTGGATATTAGTGAGTACCTCACACACACACACACGCACGCACGCACGCGCGTGCGCGCGCACACACACACACACACACACACACACACGGTCCATGCTCAAATTGAGGAAATTTGGCTAAACGAAGTTAAATAGGTTATTTCCAGACTTCTTGTAGTAAGATGCTAATGTACACTGTGATTCTCTAAGATGGTGGTTCTCAAACTTTAGTGTTTCTCAGCATCACTGGGCAGGCTTGCTAAAACAGAGATCGGTAGGCTCTACCACCAGAGTTCCTGATTCAGTAGGTCTAGGGTGAAGCTTGAGAATTTGCACATATAATAAAGTCTCAAGTAATTCTGGTGCTGTTGGTCCCAGGGCCAATTTGAGAGTTTTCTACTCCTCTCCTATTCCCCACATCCCATCTTGTAAAACATTCCATAGAAAAAAACATTCCTCTGAGTATACTTTGGGAAACAAAAGGCTAGAGAGATGCAGGGGTCAAATACTGAAGGACCTTTTGTGTTATATGAAGGGACTTGCATTTAAACTAAATTTGATGAGGACTATTATATGATTTTAAACACGGGAATACTTAATTACAGTTGTGTTTTTTAAAAATAATTTGGCAGTAGCAGGAAGTTTAATAAATTAAAACGTATGAAATAGTCAATACATAAAATTGATAGGTTTATGAAAATACTTATGAAACAGTTAGGTAAAATTAATAGAACTCATTATGTAAATGGTGAGAAAGAAGAGAGAGAGGGACAACTCAGTGGAACTATCCAGAAGGTAATTAGGTAAAGCAGCCTGGAGTTTAGAGAGCACTCTGGACTACTGATATAGCTTGAAGAATTCCAGGAGGTATGTGGTAGCTGAAATTACGAGGTAAACAAGTTTACTCAAAGAGAGAGAGAGAAGACTACACGGCTAGAAGCAAAACCTTAGTGAGAGTCTAAAAGAGAATAACATTTTATGAAAGAGGGGCATAGATGGGGGAGTGAGGCCCCTGTTGAAATGGGAGAAAATGGGATCCAGAATAAGTGCTGGAGGATGAGACTTGAATGTAAATGAAGAGCAAGGCTTCCTCCGAGTCAGGCAATAAAGACTCTTGCAGATAAGTCTTGTTGAAGGTGAGAAAGGACAGCTAGAAACTTCTATCCTGAGAGAAGAGGAGGAGTAAATAGTAAAAGTTTGAAACAGCCTCTGCAAGGAATGAAAGTGGGCCTTGAGTTGGACCCAGAGTGGCCCTCCCAGGGAGCTGGGGAGCACTGTTGAGGGTGGGTCCCTGCACTTACAAGGATGCTACTCTGGACCATGAGTTTCCTCCAGGACTGGATTCAGAAGTCAAGGAAACAGAGTGTTGGATTTACTACTGGAGGGCAATGAAATAGGAAAAGGATTTAAGTGTTTGAACAGAATGGTTGGAGTGCTGGAACAAATATATTTTATGGTCCAGAGGAAGGAAGAAGAGAAATGGGAGGGAGGATGGAGGAGTAGATCTAGAAAAAGGAGGGAGGAGAAAGGAAGGACTGCAGATTGTTGGAGGAGGATGTTTGTGTTTAGGCATTCAGACCACGGTGGGGCAGGAATAGAGACCAAGTAAAGGGCTCTAGAGTGGTGGTCGAGAAGAGCTGAGGAAAATGATACCTCAGGTAAGATAAGGAAGCTGTGGTAACTCTAAAAAGAACTTACAGAATTTGTGTGCATGTGAGCAGGTGACTGCTGCAGTGTACACAGAAAGATGGTCTTCTTTCAAGATAAGTGATGGCTGAAAGTTTTGGCAACAAGGCTTAGAGATGGTAGGAATTTGGAAAATCAGGACAGCGTGAATATAAAGACACAAAAGAACATGAAATAGAGGTGAGCCTGAGTATTAAAAAAGAAATAAGCTTTAAATTATAACAAAAAGGCTAGCAAAGTAAATTAATATTAAAATAGGAACTAGATAGCTCTTTTATAATAAGTTTGCAACATCCTCTGACTCTGAGTTGGCTGTATGTCTTCTCAGACTTCGGAGATAAGGACATCTTAGCCCTAGCAGTTCACAGGTTAGAAAAATTGGAACTTTGTTATTGGTTTTGGAAGCAGAACGTAAAGTTTCAAAGGCTCAGGGGATTTGAGATCTTTATGAAGAGCAACGTGGACAGTTTATCAGCCAGGAGAAAGGAGGACATTTATACTGGCCTTCACTTAGGCAGGATTAGATACAGTTTCTCTAGGTACCCTTTCTCAGCAGGTGGAACATTTTTTACATCAGTGGAGACATGCTTCTTGCTTCTCTCTCCAAAATATTATTGCCTTTCCTTTATCGTCTAATACTTCTACCATCTCCAAAGACAGCAACAGAGGCATCTTTTTAACTCATTCCATGGTCAGTTCTGACAACAAACTTGCAGCCTCGGAGACTGAATATACAAATGAACAATGGTCAGACCACATATGACAGAAATCTGACCCACAATCTCCAGAACAACCAGTTTGGGAAACCAACCCAAAATCTCTGCAACAGTCGGCCCAGAATGATCAGGACTTGGTCAATGACTGCCAGTTTCCTAATATTTTACCCTGACTTCTAACTCAGGACCAAGCATTGAAAGCCAAATATGTCCCCCAGATCATGCACACAAGATGCCTTCTTCTAGCTAGGCAACTCCCAGTTTCCCTAGACCAACAAGCTCTGATCATATTAGACCTGAAACCTTCCCTGCTGCTTTCACTATAAAGTTTTTCCACTTCCCTGTCTGCTGTTGAGTCTCGGCCAGATGAAAGTGATGTTGGCCTCCTTCCCTGTTTAAGCAAGATCTGAATAAATAGCCTCTGTCTGTTCTCATTCGGGTGGTCTTCACTGATTTTCAAGTGCCAAAGCCAAACATTAAAATCCTGATTTCAGATATGAAGAAACTGAGAGTAACCTTATTTCTGACCGCTTCTTCTTCACTGAAAACAGAACACGTAGACCACATTAAAAAACGTATAGCTTTGGTTTTCTCTTTATATCCTCAACTCTAAGCCCTGGTTACATAGTTTATAGACACAGATGACAACCATTACCTCCCACTGATAATAATGGGCTGATTTTTATCCTGAGTTATATATCTTGAATGAGAAGGAATGCTTTCAGAAAATAAAATTACGGACGCTTATGTGAAATCCCTGCACAGGTCCTGCATTCTTGAGATTCTCACAACTGCTCAGCATTCATCTGCAGTTTGAGAGTTACAGGCACAAGGAGGGTTTGGTTCTAAGTTAATTGCCAGTTGTTTTCCCCCCAGTTTTAGAGCTTTCTTTTTTTCTTCAACCATTTTTTGAAGTATATTTAATTTACAATGTTGTGTTAGTTTCAGGTGTACAACAAAGTGATTCGGTTGTATGTATAAATATGTATAACTTTATAACTTGTAATAACCTATGAAGGAAACTTTAGTAAGAACTTTTGGGACATTGGATACTGATGAATGAGGAAAGAGTATTAATTAACAAAGCTCCATAACTTAGGAGTTTTGGATTAACATTAAAAAACAGATATAGATACGGATATCTATTCTTTTTCACATTTTTTTCCATTACAGTTTATTACAAGATATTGAATATAATTCTCTGTGCTATACTGTAGGTCCCTGTTGTTGATCTGTGTTATATATAGCAGTGTGTATATATTAATTCCAAACTCCTAATTTATAGAGCTTTCTTAATTGATATTGCTTTATAATCAGTATCCAATGTCCCAAAAGTTCTTACTAAAGTTACTAGTTAATCCTTACAGTTCATATAACTGCAGTCATTTTATCTGCTTCTCCCAATTAGTGTTGGTTTAATTCCATTCAACTTTGGGCAGGATGGACAACCAGACATGGACATAATAGGAGATCCAGAGAGTGAAGTTCCAGCACTTCATAGACTCCCACTCTACTTGCCCAAATATAGGAAACCATCAAAATGACACTATAGTGTCCAGAATGACTTCACTAAAATTGCTTATCTTGGTAATTCCAGAAGGCTAAATCCTTGTTTGACTGATTACACTTAGGGAAAATTATGTGAGTCTCTGATCAAGGTGTGAAGGGGTAGATAGGAAATTTAAAAAGCAGGATGTTAAAATATTTCAGGGAGGAGGAAGAGAATAAACGAGGAGAAAGATTGTTAAGATGTATTAACCACATGGGAGAAACCTGGTCACCACACCGAAGAGTTCTACAATTCTTTGTCAGCTCAGACAAAGGCAGTCAACAGGGTCTTGCATTTGGAGTAAAATCAAGGAGACTGTCCACAGGCAAGATAAGAGAGGAAGACATACAGAAGTTTAAATCAGTGAAGAAGTAAGTGCAAATCTTTTTTGCTCACTTCTTAACAGCCAAGAACTCACAGACCTACCCACACTGCTATACCTCTTCTGTTCTTGAGTCACAGGGTAGTACTGAAAAGGCTACCGAAACATTTACTGCAATTTCTGCATTCTACAGATGAGGAAACAGCCTGACAGATGAGGAAACTGAGCCTGACACAAATTACTCAGTTAAATGGCAGAAGACAGAGTTGGGTTTTGTTTGTTAAGGCATAAAGAAGCAAATTAAATTACTGATCAGCAGGTTCATGACCCTTCCCTCTAATTAAAAAGTTTGAAAATGACTGCTAAATGGAAACATTAGTATTTGTAACTGATGACCTAAGTCTCCTTACACATCTTAAGAGCTAAGATAAATGGGGCATCCATTTCAAGGTGGTACCAATATTTCCCATTACTTACTGAAAAAAAAAATTTTTTTGCCTTTAGCAAAGTTTATTTCATCTCCTACTTAGACCATTTGCAAGTTTATCACCTTTTTATCTACCTAATACTTCAAAGGTTTTTCCACTAGTAATCTTAAGTGCCTTCTTCACCACTGAATTTTACTGATATACAGTAAGTCACTTAAACTTGTCCATGAATGGGAGAGACTCTGGGAAGTTATTCTGAATGAGGCTTAGTGCCTGGATTCGCTAATGAGCTGGACTGTGATCATACACACAATGAATAGCCCTGAGTACTCTGCTTATGTGTGAGTCAACCTGAGTTTACTTTCATCACAGACAAAGTTGTGCTATTTTTGCTTTCTGGGCTAACTGGGGCAGAGTCTAAATTCCAGTTGCCATAATTAATTGTATAACTAGCTTTTAAAATCCATAGCAAAAATGCTTTGGAACAATGTGAATTGTAACTTTTGCAGAGAACTTAAAAGAAACTTACCAAGGAGTGAAATCTGAGACTATATGCAAACCTGTCACTGCCCAGTGTTTTTCTAAGTCTGGTCCATAGATCATCTACATCAGAATCACCTGGGGTTCTTATTAGAAATACATACACTTGATTTTAGAGTCCCTGTTGCAGACCTACTAAATTAAGATAACTAGAGTTATGCCTGGGAGTCTGGACTTAACACGCACAGCTCTGCTCTTCCGAAATCCTCACATCCATAGGTAGAGTTCACTACTAAACTGTCAGCAAATCAGTTAAAAATAGGCCTTTTTTTTTTTTTTTTTTTTTTTTTTTTAAGGAAGGATGCCTTCGTGGATGCCAATGTCAGTCATAGGTTGCTGGATGTTGCATTCTGTGTGATAGCAAAAGACTTCTCTTTTATCTTTACATATGACAAATTTCCAACTACATAGTTCTCTAATTTTACTCTAATGGAGTAACTTATTGGATATTTATGTGGTGCCCATTCCAGGTGTTGATAGATTGCTATGCTAATCCCTTTGTAACACATTACTTTTTAAATTAAGAGCCACTAGGAAATTACTGTTATACCCAAATAACTTAATTTACTGTTGCTAATTGAGAACAAAAAAATTGAGCACCTAGTGGTCTTAGTAAGAGTAATTACTAAAAACCAAAAATATGTTAATATGGTTAGAAAAAAACAAGGAATTTCCATATATTAGAATACTGTATTTGTATTACAGCAAAACAGAATCTTCACTGGGTCCTTTCAGCTTCAGTAAGTCTGAGATATCCTTAAAAAACTAAAAATAGAATTATCATATGACCCAGCAATCCCACTACTGGGCATATACCCAGAGAAAACCATAATAATTCCAAAGGACACATGCACCCCAGTGTTCATTGCAGCACTATTTACAATAGCCAGGTCATGGAAGCAACCTAAATGCCCATTGACAGACGAATGGATAAAGAAGATATGTTACATATATACAATGGAATATTACTCAGCCATAAAAAGGAACAAAATTGGGTCATTTGTAGAGACGTGGATGCATGTAGAGACTATCATACAGAGTGAAGTAAGTCAGAAAGAGAAAAGCAAATATCGTTTATTAACGCATATATGTGGAACCCAGAAAATGGTACAGATGAACTGGTTTGCAGGGCAGAAATTGAGACACATAAGTAGAGATAAAAATGTATGGACACCAATGGGGGAAAGCAGCGGGGGCAGGTGTGGTGGGATGAATTGGGAAATTGTGATTGACAATGTATACACTGATGTGTATAAAATGGATGACTAATAAGAACACGCTGTATAAAAAATTAATTAAATTATAAAACAAGGAATATGAAGTCACACATACACAAAATAAATTAAAAAATAAAGTGTATGCAGTAGACTTCCTGAGTATCTTAAGCACGTTCCTCTCAGAATTTTCGTACTAGAAAAAAAGGGGCTTGTAATAATCCTACAGGTGTGCCTTGTGATTCCTTTCAACTAGACAAAAAGACTTCTAAGAATCTTAATTGCATTGTCCTATAGCACATGACTTTCAATCCAAGGTAAAGGTCTGTCTTAGAAAGAAACATGGGTGTTGCTTTTGTCTAATAGAATGCCCACAGATATTTGAAGTAAATTATTATCAGTTTGGACCTAAAGAGATTAATGAAAAGAGGCCTTTAGATTCCAAATTTCTACGGGTAGGAAGCAGGCTAGAAGTCTACCCAGAGGTTCTTATGGAACAGGATAGATGACTCAAGGGCACGGCCAAGAATTCAGAGAATGGAGCCAACAGTCACAGAGAATAACCCCTTGAGAGCAGGATTGGGCTCCAATAAGTAACAGGCAACATGTTTCTGCTTAGATTTCAGAATTTCCATGGACATGAGACCGTCATCTCTCTCCTTTTTTTTTTTTTTTTTTTTGCAGTACACGGGCCTCTCACTGTCGTGGCTTCTCCCACTGCAGAGCACAGGCTCCAGACGCGCAGGCTCAGCAGCCACGGCTCATGGGCCCAGGTGCTCCGCGGCATGTGGGATCTTCCCGGACCGGGGCACGAACCCATGTTCCCTGCATCATCAGGCAGACTCTCAACCACTGTGCCAGGAGGGAAGTCCTGTCTTCTATTTTTGAACAGAAATGTCTGTTGAAACTTACACTATTTGTATCTCACCACTGTCTATGGGGCATGTGGGAGGTGGCAGACAACTTGGCTCTTTAGTCCAGGTATTTAGGTAAAGAGGAATCACACTTCAGAAACAGGAGCCAAGGAGCTTCATCTGTATCTGGATGTGATTTAAAGGAATCCTGAATCTCAGGTATGAGCCTGATGTTGAAATAGCAGGAGAATTTCTGAAGTGTTGGAAGTGAGTGCATAAGTACAATTTGCACTTGAGAGAAATGTAAAGAATCCTTGGAAGGCCCACAGGGAAATGCACCAAGGCCTCCAGATAACAGCCTCAGCTAAGCTTCTGGATGACAGTTGTTACCAACTTTCTAGCCATGTGTATAAGCCATCTTGGAAGTGGACGCTTCAGGCCCAGCTGAACCACTTAAACTAGTGCTGCATGGAGTAGAGATGAGCCATCCCAGCTGGGCCCTCCCCAAGCTGCAGATGCAGATTCATGAGCAAAATAAATTATTTTTTTTCCAGCTGTTGAGATTGGTGTTGGTTATTACAGAGCAATCAGATGACCAGAATAACTATATTTCCTAGCCTCCTTTGCAGTTAGTTGTGGAAATATGACTGAGTTCTAGCCAATAGAATGTGAGCAGAACTGCTTAAGCCTCTAACCTTCCACTTACAACCCTCTATGCTCTTTTCCCTTCCACTTTTCTATGCAAAACCATAGCCACTTTACTACCATGTTTAAGATGGTAGAATCACAGGATAGAATGGACCGGGTTCTCTAAAGTACTGCTTGGAGGAGTGAAGCAGATGCTTGTGGACAATAGTGTCACATCTCTTAAGCCGACCGCATTTCAACAAAACTATGGTGAGTAATTCCATGTATGATGTCAGGGTCCCACATCAAGCACTTGCTGCAGCCTTTCTCTGATTGGCTGCCTGGGGCTTTTTATAAAGTCACAGAAGGCTCTTCTGTCACATTCAGGTGTGGCCCAGATGTGTAGAGGAGTCAACAGCTCAGCCTGCCTGTATTAACTTCCTAGGGCTGCCGTAACAAATTACCATAGACTTGGTAGCTTAAAACAAGAGAAACTTACTCTCTCACAGCTCTGGAACTGAGAAATCCAAAACCAGATCCAATTGGCTTGTTTCTTTCTGCAGGCTGCCAGGAAGAATTCCTTCCATGCCTCTCTCCTAGCTTCTGATGACTGGGGGCAACCCTTGATGTTCTTTGGTTTGCAGATGCAATAAGTCCAATCTCTGCCTCTATATTTACATGGCCTTCTTCTGTGTATTGCTGTGTCTTCTTTTCTGTCTCTTATAAGAACACCTGTCACTGGATTTACTCTAATCTCTAGATGCTGACCTTAGCTACATCTGCAAAGGTCCTCATTCTATATAAGCTCACTTTCTGAGGTCCTGAGTGATACCATTCAACCCAGCACACTCCCCATCATCCACTGGGACAATTCTGAGGTACGTGCCGTGTGGGCTTCCAAAGGAACAGACCTCAGCTGACCACAGAGAAAACCAGCTCATGATGCACCCTTTACTGCTTTTCTGTATTCTTTATCTCACTTTCCCTATACACTCAACTTCTCTTTCCTGAGATCATGTCTCAGATAAACTACCTACAAATTCTTCTTTTAAGTTCTACTTCCAGAGAACCCCAACTATGACAGGAACATCCATTTTTACAAACTGTACATGAGTGAGAATAAAATGTATCACTCCCATTTGAATTTAAGTTTTTTTGTCTTACCATCTGCTTTGATCTGTAATAAGAAAAGCCCATTTTTTTCTTTATAAAATTTAAACTCCCCACTGGTTTTTTTCTATGTTTCAGACGTCATCCACATTCTTCTTTTGTTTCTGTCATTGTTATAGTCTCAAAACCTTTCTGTCCCTAAAGGAATCAGAGAAAGCCCTATGTTTTCTCTTAGGCTTAGCCATTCTTAGATGTTTCAGGAAAGCAATTTTTAGATATTTTATTCTTGAAACTGACATAAATAATTTCCCTCCAACACTTAAGTTCCTATAGGTACTCATTCATGGAAAAGGAATATAATATCTTTGGAAGGAAGCAGTTACTACTAGATACAATGCTGCAGCAATTTGAAGTATACTCAGTGCCTCTTTTCAATGGATTAAGAATTTTCTTAAAGATAGAAATAATAAAGTCTCTCACTCCAAATACAAAAGACCCAAGGAAATCAAATAATCACATGGAGGAAATAAAATTATGTGGTGGAAAAGAAGAGAAATTTTGCTGCTAAGCAGGTGTATATTTTTGTTCTACTGTCTTGTAACAAACTGCCACAGGTTTAGCAACTTTTTTTTTTTTTTTTGGCCCGTGGCCTCTCCCGTTGCAGAGCACAGGCTCCGGACGCACAGGCTCGGCGGCCATGGCTCACGGGCCCAGCCGCTCCACAGCATGTGGGATCCTCCCGGACCAGGGCACGAACCCGTGTCCCCTGCGTCGGCAGGCGGACTCTCAACCACTGCACCACCAGGGAAGCCCAAGTTTAGCAACTTTAAACAACACATTTATTGTCACACAGTTTCCATAGGTCAGGAGTCCAGGCATAGCATAAGTGGGTGCTCTGTTCAGTGTCCCACAGAGCTGCAATCAAGGTGCTGGCCAGGGTTGGGATCTTATCTGAGGCTCAGAGTTCTCATGCAAGCCTGCATGGTGTGGCAAAATTAATTTCCTTATATATGTAGAGTCCATGGCGGCTTGATTTTCCAATGTCTCTGACCTCAGAAAAGGCCCAAGCTTCCTTTTAAAGGGCAAACCTGATTAGGTCAGGCCTACCCAGTGTAATACCTCTTTTCATTAATTCAAAGTCAAACTGATCAGGAACCTTAATTACACCTATAAAACCCTTTGCCTTTAACATACAATCTAATTGTGGGTTTAGGTTTTTGTTTAGGTTTATGGTTTTTAGAATATTCTATTGGCTAAAAGCAAGTCACAGATTCTGCCCACAGTTAAGGAAGAAACATTATATAAGAGCATGACTCATTGAGAGTTATCTTAGAATTCTGCTAACCTCTAAAGGGTAAAAGTTATTTTAATACCTTATTCAGGAGGAAAATGATATCAAAGACCCTAAGTTTGTCTTCTGAAAGGTAGAATAGATATTCTGAATAAACCTCTCAATTGCCGGAACTGGGATATTGAATGAAAGTCTGTAATTTGTAAAATATACAGCCATTTTGGATAACAGCTTGGCATTTTCTAGTAAATTATGAACATATTCCAACTCTCTGTAATTTCACTTATAGGCATAGATCCTAGAGAAGCCCTTGCATTGATTCACCAGGAGACATATGAAGAAATGTTTAGAGAAAGAGTGTTTATAATAGCCACACTTCTCCAAACTGGAAATACTCCAACTCTCCATGATCTATAGAATATATACATAAATTGTGATTTATTTATATAATGGAATCTCCACAGAGTACTCCAAATGAATGGCCAACTGAATAATGGATACTATGGTACTCTGCTCAGATTCCCTCTTTAGGGCCTGGCACCAATCCCCCTGCTACTGGTAATATTGGCTGCTGAAGGCTTATAGCTGTGTGCTTCAGTGGGAATTGCCCTCAGAGACAAGAAACTAATTCACCCAAGATTTCTCCCTCTTTCAGAAGGTACCACAGATGACTGGCTTATGCTCTGACACTCAAGTTCAGTTGCTTTGCCTCAACTTTGTCCCTCAAAGAAGGGACAGCTTTGAAGGGCCATCCCTGCTCCAGACCTTCCTGTAGGATTGGCTGAGCTCTTGCCATGTAACCACATGGCAAGTCAGCTTCTCCCTCTGTCCGATTCTGCCTTTACCACCTCCTTACAGGTATATTTCTCTAGAGTTGTGCTGTCCAATACAGAAGCCCATTAGTTACATGTACATATTTAAATTTACATCTAAATTAAATTAATTCAAGCACTCAAGTCATATGTAGCTTGTGGCCATGGCTACTACAGGAGGCCATGTAGATATAGAGCACAGTCACCATTCCAATATACTTCTAATGGACAGCCCTGCTTTAGAGCACTCTTAGGTGAAACTTCTGCATGCAATTCTCCACCTCAGAATCTATTTCCAGGGAACCCAAGTAAGCTGAACTGTTACACACCCCAGTACATATGAATCTCCAACATAAGGCTAAGGAAAAAGATCATGACAGAAGAACATATTTAATATGATCTCTTTTATATCAATTTAAAAGAAAGTAGTATTAGATATTAACTAATTTCGAGAAATGTTTATATGTGGTGAAACTATAAGGAAAAGCAAAGACATCATTAACATAAGCTTCACCACAGTGGTTATTTCTGGGAACCAGATGCTAACAGGGAAACCTATTTCTAAATCTGGGCTACAAATACTTAAGTGTCCGCCTCATTATTATTTTTTTAAAACATAACTGTTCACTATTTTTCACTTAGGATATTTTTCAAAATTAAAAAATAATCTGGGCTCTTACGGAAAAGGAGACTGATTCTTTTTGTATTATTTTTAGTTCTATCAGTAAGATAGAACCCACTGATACAACATATTACCATTATTAAGGAGTCTTTTATTTTAAACAAAGCTGTAGTAAAGCCACAGACAGATCCTGCGAGTTCAATAATTACACAGGCAAATAAGCTTAGAGACATGAAACAGAATGGTAAGATCTATAATTTAATTACATATTTCTATAATAAGATGTCTTATCCACAATAGACTAGTGAAATAAGAACTGCTGATAAGTCTCAGACCAGTCAAAAAAGTTTTGAGACGAGTTGGGTAAGTTTATTCAATTTGGGAATTTAATAGGGTGCCATGTTGATGGCAAGAATGGGCAATGAGTAGAACATATGTTGAATTAGACTTAAGAACTTCTATTCTATACATTTCCTTCAAATGCTTGATAATTATTCCAAATAGGAAAATTAATGGTTAGTGAAAATATACATTTTAATCAAGATTGATGTTTTAATTTTTAAGCTTATGTAAGTGGGATTTTTTTTTTAATTTAGTTTTTTATATCTGTGAGAAGTTTAGATGCTTATACCTTATCCAGATACCTAGGTGAGACACTGTTACTAGAGGCCAAAAAGCTATAAATAGTCTTTGGAATGCTGGTTTATAAACTGAAATCTACAAGTAAAAATATGACAAGATGTCAGTTTAGAAATCAGAATGATTCAACCTGAAAACACCAAATTCCTGTTTTGTCAAAAGTAGGCTGAAAGTCAAGATGCAGGCAGGGGTAATTTGAGGAGAATTGGCATGGATGTATCTGCAGATGTTGTCATGATATAACAGTCAGATTGCTCATAGAGAGTGTGAGAGTTGAAAGGAGGTTTAAACATCTCAAGCTCTATTTTTCTCTAGGCTTAATGCCAAGTAACCAAACTTTACCTGTATGTCCAAATGTCTGTGCTTCATTGTATGGTGTTTATTGATTTTATGTAGCGAATTAACTGCTTGAGAGTAATTCAAGGTTCCAAAATTTATGATGAACTTAGCAAAAATAGACAGTTACTAGGGCTTTGCTTTTCTAAAATTGACTATTTCTCATTGTTTAACAGCCATGCTAAATGGGGTCACTAAGCAGAGTAGGTATCAGCTCATTTCCATCACTTACTGAATAAGCAACGCAAGCCACCATACTGTTTTTTGTTTTGTGTTGTTTTAATCTGTGTGTAGAGAGATGGAAATAGTTAACATGGAACCAAGCAAAATTTAAGTGTTACAGAAATACCAAGTGCTAGCTCTACATAATATATCAGCGATAATGACACAAAAACTCAACAACAGATACTAAGCAGAATCAACGAGCTCATACGAAACAAAAGTTGCCCATTACTTCTTACCACCCTGTAAAACACAAGGAGGGTATGTAGTTAACATAACTGAGGAACCCTGACTAACCAGAGTTTCTACTACAGTCAACTCATTTTTTTAAAAAATAGTAGAAAATGGTATGATGGGTAATTAGAAGAGCAAACAGGGCCTCCTATATTTTTGTTCTCCTCCTTGAGCCATGTGAGCTGACTGATCTGAGCGGCACTTTTCTTCATTGTTTATCCACCCATTAGTGAAGTAATAAATTAGGGAAACTGTCATAAACAAAAAATAGAAAAGGTGAATCTAAGGCTCTTTCAAACTAGCTAACACATCTGCAAATAACCAGATGGAGACTGTGCTTTCTTCACACTATCTTTAATTTTACAGTTGATAGCACCCATCTAGAATTTCATGCTGCATTTATCAATTCAGTGGGTAAACATAAAATTTGTGGTGCATATTTTAAAATTGTATGGCTTCTTATTAATGCCTGAATCATTACTTACGAGTTTAGTGTTGCATGGGGAAGAGTGAGCTAAAAGTCAATGAACAATTTAATTGTAAATGTGGCTGTTAGGCTGGATTGCAGTAAGCAAGAAAGGAAAGGGCTTAAGTAAAGGGGGTACCTTTGTTGATGGTACCAAATTAATTCATCTCCATATTAACCTTACCCCAAATCACCTCAGTTCAATACTACCAGCATTAAAATAAAATAATAATGTAACACCACACCATTCAACTGGTGAATACCAACATTCAAAATGTACTCCTCTTTGACTAAAAATCCTTTAATCCACAAAGTCTATTTCTGTAATTTACTTGCAACTATAAAAACACAGAAATGTTCAATTTTATCAAGTGTGGTGGCTAGACAAAATTCATTTTTTTTCTTCATTTGTGGCTCTGGGAGATTTTTATAAGGTATATTAGAATAAACCATTCCTTCATGGAGGAAATGATTCTAATTGCCTTCTTTTATCAACAATATAGTGAAATGCATCTATAGTTGTTTAACACAGTAATGCCATACTGATTCATTCATGTTCCAGATTTTATGAAATAGACTCCTCAGGCTTAATAATAACAGAAAGAATAATACTAAAAACTACTATTTAATAAGTTCCAACTCTATTTCAGTTACTGAAACAGGAGCACTTCAGTCATGACAGAAACTATCACACTTAATTATTTAATTATTAAACTAAATCTATTCTGTGTAACAAAAGTCCAAATCTCCCATGCTGAATGAATGATCTGTATTTAGTGCAGATACCAGTCATATAGCAGACTCTCATTAAGTAGTTAATAATAAATATGAATTAGGTGTTAGCATCACTATGTTTTGGGGGTGGGTAGAGGAAATGAGGCTTAGAAAAATTAAACAACTTGTTTACGTTTTACTGATTTTCAACTGTTTAAACTCAGTTTTGTCAGGAGAAGTGAATATTCAAAGCACCAAGAGTCACTACACAGAGGAGACAACATTTGATTTAATTATAGAAAGAAGGTCTGATATTTGAGAAGCTACCAAGGGAAAAAGATGGGGTGAAAGGAAGCATGCCTTGATTCCCAGAATAGCAGAAACAATACTTTGTAGATCTGTGAACAATCTGTTCTATGATGATGCTGTGTTGTTCTCAAATAGACAGTAATGGTGCCACAATGCCATCAGTGGTTTCAGAGGGGTACAACAATATAAGACAAAGTATCAGTGGTGGAAAATTTCTGCTAAGAGTCATTGAAATGCAGGGCTGGGACTAGGGTGAGGCAAGTGAGGTGCCTTTAGTATAAAATTTAAGTGTTAACCCTACACTTGCACAACCCGGGGAGGCTTATCCTAGTGGATCCTGGTCCTGGTCCAGCTGGACTGTTTTAGTACAGTGTGAATTTCCATAGTCTAAATTCTAGATCCATGCTTTCTAATTCAGTAGCCACTAGTCAGATGTGTTTATTTAAATTTAGATGAAACTTAAAAACAATTAAAATTTGGTTCCTCAACTGCTGTAGTCACAGTAGCTATAATTTGTTGAATTATTTGCGTTTGCCCTCTAGGAACTTTTAAGTATTTTTTTGAATTCATTCATTCTATCACTATTTGTGGAGCCGATAACACATGCAAGGCACGGTATGTAGGCTGGGGAGGGGGAAGAAAGGGATTCTTAGAAATGAATCAAACTCAAATCCTCCTTCCAAAAGGCCTGTGGTATAATAGGTGAGCTAAGACCTACAAAAAATAACAATAATATAAGGGAAACAAATTCCCAAATAGGAGTTCAGAGTGGCAAGAAATTTTTTCCTCTTAGATCTATCAAAAGATCTTTATAGAAAAGGTGGTATTTAAATTGAGCTTTTAGGGATAGGTAGGGTTGGGAAATGTGAATACGGCAGCAGGAAGACCTCTATAAAAAAAAAAAATGGCAAAGCAGGAGGAAAACATGAGCCATGTATGGGAGGAACTGTTTGGTTTGCTTGGAGTATAAGGTGTGTGGGAGCTGGCATACTTTCTTATATTTTGTTGGTACCTTCTGTTCTAACTTCTAAGACACAATTTTGATATAAACAGATGGTTAATACAGATTTGAACTAATGCGTAATTTTTATTTCATTAATAGCTGATCTTATGCATAATTAAATTCTGTGAACTGTACGGCCACTTTTAGCTCCTGAAGTCTGATAACGTACAGCCAGTTTTCCCATGAGGAGACAGCCATGTTAGAGCTCCAGAATTCCAGATCTAACTTGGTCTTACAGAATAGTGTCTTGCTGTTTTGTGGGGATATCAGGGCCCTGTAGCCCTTAGCTGACTGGGTGTATTATATGTATATAATTGAGGGCTGTCCAAAAATGTTCTAAAGGCAGGTTAGCTAGTTGTTAGAAAAATGAAGAAAACATCTTCTATGGATTTTCTGTAACATCTGTGAGCTCTGAGGCATAGTGCCACATAAGATATCATCCATTTTCAAGATGATTTTTAATAGAAATATCTCTGAGAGACCTTCTCTTCCCAGCAATGTGGCAGACTTCTTTCTTCTAGCAAGTTGGAATTACAATTACTGCCAGTATTGTGGGTCAAACAGTTCATCATTTTCAAACCCATTAACTGATACTATTTAAAATTATTATAGAAACAAGATATCACAAACAAAACACTACAGGTACCACATAAAGGTGTATGTGTGTGCACGTGCGCACGCACGTGCATGTATCTTGTACACATAAGTAAAATATAAAATGTTTTTATATTTTACCGGGGATCTGACTTTGGGATGGAAAATGAACCTCAGGGAAGATACAAAGCAGGATTAAAATCCTCATCTGTAAAGCCATAAGGGAAATCTGGAAGGGCTAAACATAAGTACCCTAAGCTGACAGCTTCTTTATAACTTTTTGCCATGTTATCAAACAAAATCTGTTGTACAGCAGGTAGAGAATGCATCAACAAAATTATATGCAGATAAAACATCAGTAATTAATTCTGAATCACAGAATAGTTATAATAACGATGCTTTTAAAATAAAAACAAGGTCTTTGTATCTGAGGGAGAGATGCTCGATTTTAAAAAAGCCATTAACAAAAATAGGAAATAAAATAACACACATAAGTAATGTCCCAAATTGCTTTGCTTGTATGGAACAACTGAACAAACTCTCCTAGAACACTTTACCTAAAGTGCTGCAAATGTCAGAAAAGGTAACATAATGCTAAATCTCTTCGGAATGTGGAAATGAAACGAATATATTTTCCTTTCTTTATAAAAACCTATGATATTTTTCTAACAGAATAAGATGAGTTGTCCAAGTAGTGAGCCTTCAGGAAGACAAATTCTAACTGAAGAAGTTCTGAAGAATGTTTCTTCTATGTTCACAAAGATGAACTGCTGCTGGGGGTCAAGTGCTGGGGGTGGGAACGAAGGGCAGGCAGGGATCCTCAAAAATTTTTCACATAAGGACTGACCCGAAAGACTCGGACTCTACTATCAGAAAACCTGGGTCTCCCAGCTTGCATAGGTGACATGCATAAAAGTGTAAAGCAACATGGACTTCTAGGCTAGCCCAAATTCCTAGGTAATACAAAGGATATCTTGCAAATATAAAACATAAATTTAGACAAATAAAAAGAAAATCTACTTCGATGCAGAGCCCCATGGGCCATAACCAATTCAGTCAAAGTTACTGCTCCCTGCACAGCGCTGGAGTCAGCGACAACGTACGGAAATGCAGGACCCTGCATGGTGGTTACGACCCAGTTGGAGTGTTAATAAGGCCTAGTCCAGTAACAGCACATTGAGTTGGAGTATGCTTATGTCCAGGCAAAAGTGGTGCACGTATGCTAATATTACTCATTCACCATGTACTAGTTCTCACAACTCTTCGTCAGCAAGAATCAATCACTGGGGCTTCCCTGGTGGCGCAGTGGTTGAGAGTCCGCCTGCCGATGCAGGGGACACGGGTTCGTGCCCCGGTTCGGGAAGATCCCGCATGCCGCGGAGCGGCTGGGCCCGTGAGCCATGGCCACTGAGCCTGCGCGTCAGGAGCCTGTGCTCCGCAACGGGATAGGCCACAACAGTGAGAGGCCCGCGTACCGCCAAAAAAAAAAAAAAAAAAAAAAAGAATCAATCACTAGATAAGTATGTTACCAGCACTTCCTAGACAAATTACATCGAATAAGGTCCAGTAAGTCATTTAAGGGGGAACACAGTAAGTACAATCAGTGCCATATTACACTTCTAGTGCTCTGAGGTGAACATTAGATATGGTGCCTCTGTTTTCATTAAAGGTTTTAAACTTTTTATTTAGAGTCATATGAGTCTGTTTCCATAAAATAATGTTACTAAACCGAATTCATACTGTCCCTCACTAAAAGTACAAACTGCCATCTGCTCAATCTGATTACAAAAGCACCTGCCACTCAGAAGATGAGAGGAAATGAATTTAACTGTGAACAAAATGGCATCAAACCCCATGGGCTCCCTACACTGAAGACAAATGAACACTGAAATGGGTTCTGTTCAAATACTGAGAACGCGGGGCTTTCACGGAAGCTGATGCTTTTCCTTCTCATAGTAGCTCTGAGTGTAATTACTTATAAATAAAATACGATTTTTAATCTCAAAAAATTGAACTATTTTCATGTAATTTAATTTTTCTTTTCACTTCAGGTCATTTTTCTGCCTAACTCTTGGCTAGCCCCCTAATTCCCTTAGGTCCAGCTACCACATAATAGATAACATGCCACAGTTTATAATCTTTAAATAGCAAGATACACGCATTTAGTTTCTCCCATGGATTCTATTTCTTTTTCTTTCCTACTGCATCAGTCAAGCAAAAAGCTCATTTTCTCATGATTTTGTTCTCCAAGGATACACAAAGGTCAAGATGGAGTTTCTAAGCAGCAATAAATGACCACAGAACCTATACTGAATTGACATAACTTCAGATGAAAAAGAAGGAAACATAAATTTTAATGTGCTTTCACGCAAATGTATGATTCTTATTGGACCTTTTAATACACTGAAAATAGCTTGTGAGTCCCCCTTATTTTCTGTGAACATCCACTGTGTCCTGGATCCCCAAATTAGAAGCCATTATTTAAGAGATAAGTCTTTAATCTTTCGGCATGCGTTATTACTCAACATAAGCCAAAGACCTAAGGCATATTTTGTAAATAAATTATTTTAGCAAGAACAAGTCAGATTCTGTTAGAAAATATAACTTAACCAGATTACCCTAATAGCCTAGTAGGTACTCTCCTTGCTCCCAGTCTCACCCCTCCAATTAATTCTCGATTCTGCAGCCAGAGCCATCTTCATAAAACTCAAACCTGATGCTCCTATTTAAAATTCTTAATGGCTCCGCATTTCCTGCAGGACAAATCCAAACTCCTTAACTTGGCTTACAAAGCATTTGCTTTCCTCTTCAGCCTTACTATCACCAGAACTACTTTCACTATTATTAGTATCAGTATCACTATTATTAGTAGTTGTGACACTCCTGACCCTTGATTAAGCCTCATGATCAGCTCTACACTGTGGTTGGTCCAATTCGCTGGAGCCTTCACTCCTGGGAGGGAGCAAACCCTCACACAGCTCTGAGGTTTTGAATGTGTGGGACCCTCCTTTATTTGTAATACACTCTCTTGCCTTCTGTCCCTCACCATGCCTTCCTTCTATTACCTAACCCACCCTACTTGCTCAACTCCTACTTATTCTTTCTGATTTCTTAGAAGTCACTTATTCCTGAAAGCCTTCCTTGATCCCCTCTTCCCCACCCACCCCAGTCCAGGGCCCTATTTGAGCTTCCTGCATGCTCACAGAACACCCTATCTTTCCTCCCTCAGCGTATTTTCCACATTGCTTTGTAATTGCCCCCTTACTTGTCTGAGTTATGTGGATCAGGGATTCTCGAACAGGCATATGCATCAGAATCACCTGTGGGGCTTGTTAAAGCAGACTGCTGGACCCCACCCTCAGAGTTTCTGATTCAGTAACTACTGGCGGGGGCCCATGGAGATGCATTTCTGACAGATTCTCAGGTAATGTTGCTGCTATGGGTCTATGACTACACTTTGTGAAACCTGCAGTAGAAAATAAACTTTGAAAGCAAAGCTCTGAGTTATTCACCCTGGCATAATTAGCATCTAGCCTAATGCTTTATATACAACAGGAAATGTACAAGTGTTTATTGCATGGATTGGCAAATTTAGGGCTTAAAATTAGCCTACATGTAGAGATACTGGTGAAGGCCTTAAAACTTTTTCTTTGGCACTTCCCTAACTCGATATTGACTACATTTCCTGGTATTTCAATACCTACCACTACCATCACCACATTTTCACATGGTTAATTTTTCAACATTTAAATTGATGATGAGAATAATCTAGATTGCATATAGACTGAATACAGAATGACCTCAATCTTTTATTTATTTTAACCAAAAAGAGTTAGGTATCTTTGGGCAAGAACATAATTAGCATAGACAAGCCTACATGGCTTTTGGTGATTACTGAGGAAAGACTGACATTATATTAAAAAAAAAAAAAAGGAAAATGTGTTTTGTAAGAAAATGCTATTCCAAGAACAAAGTGAACTTATATGCAAACCAGAGAATAGTTTGTTTGTATTTTCCACTGGCTTTTTCAGTGGTTACCTCCCCAGGTCACTTCCTCCTAAAGAGTTTACACTTCCTAATTTATCTGTTTTTATAACTTTGGGAGCTTGAAGTTTTTTTGTTTGTTTGTTTTGTTTTTTCTTTTTTAATGCATGTGCTTGATGAAATCTCTTTTAGTTTCTGCTCTGTCTTTTAAAATATTTATCAGTGTACAAAGAGCTGTATGAAAATATGTAGTATTAACATTAGCTGGATTTTTTTTTTGAATTTTAGGTAATGAGGTTAGAACAGAAAAAAATTCATCTTATTCTTAACGCTGAGCTTGACAACTATTTTCAAATTTAACATCTCATTAAAACAATTTACAGGATGACACGTTATAGATGCTATAGGAAAACAAGAATCTTTTTATAGTACTCCAGGCTGTAATTTAGAATGAAACAGAATACAAATCTGCACTATATTCGTACTTAACTCATTTCCAAAGTTGCACTAAAGCATTAGTTTAAAACAAGATTTTCCATCACACCTCATTTCAAAATAAATTCCAGGTGAGTCACAAGTTTAAATATGAAGAAACTATAAAAATTCTGCACAAAATGATGGGATAAGATTTTTAATGTAATCTCAAATTAGGGAAAGTGCTGATATAAAAGACTGTTTGGGGTTGTTTAAGGAAAGTAAGATGTGTGTTTTTAGTAAAGAAGGTATGAGGAATGGAATTATATTTTATGAAGGAAAAAGAAAGTCTGTCTGTCTTAGAGATGGTTGCTTCTAGATGGAGACAGAATGTGATGGAAGGTTTGTGGGAAGTGGACCCAGAGAAAAGAGTTTTGCGCATGGTCAGGATTGACTAGGTTAGAATAAATTTAATTGAGTAAATGAATTTTAAAAGTAAGCTGGTGCAAAACCTGAATTTGACTTTTCTCTCTGTTAAAAAGACAAGTTTTCTTAAAATGCTGAGCTGCCTTTGATAACAGATTTTAAGTTCCTTTGCCTTTTGAGTGATCAGTTCTGTATTTGCCTTTGAAATCTTTTAATGTTGCTATGGCTAAGAACTAAATAACTATTGTTTCACAGTGACCTACCTATGTTCCTATATGACCAAGTACTTCAAATTAATTTTGGTATTTTTTTTGACAAAACTTCCTAAATCAAATTCTAGTGAAGTCCTTTTGACCACTAGCTAACTTTGGGATGCTTCAAAGGGCCCCTGAAATATCCCAAAGAAAGATATTAAGTTAATTAGATTCATTTGATATGTTAAATTACATGTGAAGTATTGTCAAATGAGTAATAAATCTTCTTAGGTTATACTGTATGGTAAATGTTATTAATATAGATATTCTAGAAATTATATGGAGTTCCTAAAAATCTGATATGTCCTGGTGAAATGTTATCAGGTATAATTCTAGTTATTATCTGAAAGTGTTATATGTCACAGCAGTAACCAAGTTTCTTTGTCAATTGCACTGTAATCAGATTTTAAACATAACTTCTTAAGTCATTTGTCATAGACAGTTACGGTTTTACTATGATGCCTTTACAAAAATCTTTTCAAGAACATTTTCAAGAAGATTTATAGAAAGGACTTTTGGATAAATACAAGTTTCTGACTTTCAGACCGTAATGCTGAACTGGGTAAGAAATTAAAAATTCTAATGGGAAACCTGATGCCTTCATAAAACTGTTAACAAAAAGGATTAGTTATATACAACTGAGTGAACTGGTGAATGTGGTTCTAATTTTATGGTTTCTATCTGAAAAAAAATTACCAGTTTAAATCTGTGTTTTCCAGATATAAGGAAACCCTTCCCCTCAAACTAATTATGACTTACAGTAATTTGGTAAATTATACCTATGCAAGCAGAATTGAAACATTTATCTATTCTAGCTGCTCCCTCCAGAGATTGGCAACTCTTAGGGTCCCAGGAGCTTTATCAGATAAATCAGGAAGGCTACCTCCTAATAGGTACAGGCCCCTAATAGGGTCTTTAAAACTTCAGGCTGAGACTCCTTATAAAAATTACAGCAAAAACAATTTAAAAAATAAGTGTACATGATCAATTACAGTTATATACATCATCAAGCCATGTTTCTTGAGACCAGACTTATTTTGTAAACAAATTAGTCTTAATTTGGCTATATTTGGTAGAAATCAGGGTAATTTTAAAGAGGAAAAGATTGTTCTGAGAGAGCAGATAGCAGAAGCAAGAAGAACTACAATCCTGCAGCCTGTGGGAAAAAACCACATTCAGAGAAAGATAGACAAGATGAAAAGGCAGAGAGCTATGTACCAGATGAAGGAACAAGATGAAACTCCAGAGAAACAACTAAATGAAGTGGAGATAGGCAACCTGCCAGAAAAAGAATTCAGAATAATGATAGTGAAGATGACCCAGGACCTCAGAAAAAGAATGGAGGCAAAGATTGAAAAGATGCAAGAAAAACTTAACAAAGACCTAGAAGAATTAAAGAACAAACAAACAGAGATGAACAATACAATAACTGAAATGAAAACTACACTAGAAGGAATCAAGAGCAGAATAACTGAGGCAGAAGAACAGATAAGTGACCTAGAAGACAGAATGGTGGAATTGACTGCTGCGGAACAGAATAAAGAAAAAAGAATGAAAGTAAATGAAGAGAGCCTAAGAGACCTCTGAGACAATATTAAATGCAACAACATTCACATTATAGGGGTCCCAGAAGGAGAAGAGAGAGAGAAAGGACCATTGAAAATAATTGAAAAGATTATAGTCAAAAACTTCCCTAACATGGGAAAGGAAATAGCCACCCAAGTCTAGGAAGCACAGCGAGGCCCATACAGGATAAACCCAAGGAGAAACATGCCGAGACACACAGTAATCAAATTGGCAAAAATTAAAGACAAAGAAAAGTTATTGAAACCAGCAAGGGAAAAATGACAAATAGCATACAAGGGAACTCCCATAAGGTTAACAGCTGATTTCTCAGCAGAAACTCTACAAGCCAGAAGGGAGTGGCATGATCTACTTAAAGTGATGAAAGGGAAGAACCTACAACCAAGATTACTCTACCCGGCAAGGATCTCATTCAGATTCGATGGAGAAATCAAAAGCTTTACAGACAAGCAAAAGCTAAAAGAATTCAGCACCACCAAACCAGCTCTAAAACAAATGCTAAAAGAACTTCTCTAAGTGGGAAACACAAGAGAAGAAAATGACCTACAAAAACAAACCCAAAACAATTAAGAAAATGGTCACAGGAGTACACATATCGATAATTACCTTAAAAGTGAATGGATTAAATGCTCCAACCAAAAGGCACAGGCTTGCTGAATGGATACAAAATCAAGATCCATATATATGCTGTCTACAAGAGAGCCACTTCAGACCTAGGGACACATACAGACTGAGAGCGAGGGGATGGAAAAAGATATTCCATGTAAATGAAAATCAAAAGAAAGCTGGAGTAGCTATACTCATATCAGATAAAATAGACTTTACAATAAAGAATGTTACAAGAGACAAGGAAGGACACTACATAAAGATCAAGGGATCAATCCAAGAAGAAGATATAACAATTATAAATATATACGCACCCAACATAGGACCACCTCAATACATAAGGCAACTGCTAACATCTATAAAAGAGGAAGTCGAAAGCAACACAATCATAGCGGGGGACTTTAACACCTCACTTACGCCAATGGACAGATCATCCAAAATTAAAATAAATAAGGAAACAGAAGCTTTAAATGACACAACAGACCAGATAGATTTCACTGATATTTATAGGATATTCCATCCAAAAACAGCAGATTACACTTTCTTCTCAAGTGCACGTGGAACATTCTCCAGATAGATCACAACTTGGGTCACAAATCAAGCCTCAGTAAATTTAAGAAAACTGAAATCATATCAAGCATCTTTTCTGAAAACAACACTATGAGAGTAGAAATGAATTACAGGGGGAAAAAATGTAAAAAAAAAAACACATGGAGGTTACACAATAAGTTACTAAATAACCAAAATATCACTGAAGAAATCAAAGAGGAAATCAAAAAATACCTAGAGACGAATAACAATGAAAACATGACAATCCAAAACCTATGAGATGCAGCAAAAGCAGTTCTAAGAGGGAGGTTTATAGTTATACAAGCCTACCTCAAGAAACAAGAAATATCTCAAGTAAGCAATCGAAACTTACACCTAAAGGAACTAGAGAAAGAAGAACAAACAAAACCCAAATCAAAGAGGAAATCAAAAAATATGTAGAGACAAATAACAATGAAAACATGACAATCCAAAACCTATGAGATGCAGCACAAGCAGTTCTAAGAGGGAAGTGTATAGCTATACAAGCCTACCTCAAGAAACAAGAAATATCTCAAGTAAACAATCTAAACTTACACCTAAAGAAACTAGAGAAAGAAGAACAAACAAAACCCAAAGGTAGCAGAAGGAAAGAAACCATAAAGATCAGATCAGAAATAAATGAAATAGAAACAAAGAAAGCAATAGCAAAGATCAATAAAACTAAAAGCTGGTTCTTTGAGAAGATAAACTAAATTGATAAACCATTAGCCAGACTCATCAAGAAAAAGAGGGAGAGGACTCAAATCAATAAAATTAGAAATGAAAAAGGAGAAGTTATGACACTGCAGAAATACAAAGCATCCTAAGAGACTACTACAAGCAACTCTATGCCAATAAAATGGACAACCTGGAAGAAATGGACAAATGCTTAGAAAGCTATAACCTTCCAAGACTGAACCAGGAAGAAACAGAAAATATGAACAGACCAATCAAAAGTAATGAAATAGAAACTGTGATTAAAAATCTTCCAACAAACAAAAGTCCAGGACCAGATGGCTTCACAGGTGAATTCTATCACACATTTAGAGAAGAGCTAACACCCATCCTTCTCAGACTCTTCCAAACAATTGCATAGGAAGGAACACTCCCAAACTCATTGTGTAAGGCCACCATCAGCCTTATATCAAAACCAGACAAAGATACTACAAAAAAAGAAAATTACAGACCAATATTACTGATGAATATAGATGCAAAAATCCTCAAAAAGTACTAGCAAACAGAATCCAACAACACATTAAAAGGATCATACACCATGATCAAGTGGGATTTTTCCCAGGGATGCAAGGATTCTTCAGTATACGCAAATCAATCAATGTGATACACCATATTAAAAACTGAAGAATAAAAACCATATGATCATCTCAATAGAAAAAGAAAAAGCTTTTGACAAAATTCAGCAAAAGCTTGTGACAAGATTCAACACCTATTTATGATAAAAACTCTCCAGTAAATGGTCATAGAGGGAACCTACCTCAACATAATGAAGGCCATATATGACAAACCCAGAGCAAACATCATTCTCAATGGTGAAAAACTGAAAGCATTTCCTCTAAGATCAGGGATGAGACAAGGATGTCCACTCTCACCACTATTATTCAACACAGTTTTGGAAGTCCTAGCCACAGCAATCAGAGATGAAAAAGAAATAAAAGGAATACAAGTTGGAAAAGAAGAAGTAAAATAGTCACTGTTCTCACATGACATGATACTATACATAGAGAATCCTAACAATGCCTCCAGAAAACTAATAGAGCTAATCAATGAATTTGGTAAAGTTGCAGGATACAAAATTAATGCACAACAATCTCTTGCATCCCTGTACACTAATGATGAAAAATCTGAAAGAGAAATTATGGAAACACTCCCATTTACCACTGCAACAAAAAGAATAAAATATCTAGGAATAAACCTATCTAGGGAGACAAAAGACCTGTATACAGAAAACTATAAGAAATTGATGAAAGAAATTAAAGATGATACCAACAGATGGAGAGATATACCATGTTCTTGGATTGGAAGAATCAAAATTGTGAAAATGATTATACTACCCAAAGCAATCCACAGATTCAATGCAATCCCTATCAAATTACCAATGGCATTTGTTATGGAACTAGAACAAATCATCTTAAAATTTGTATGGAGACACAAAAGACCCCGAATAGCCAAAGCAGTCTTGAGGGAAAAAAACGGAGCTGGAGGAATCAGACTCCCTGACTTCAGACTATACTACAAAGCCACAGTAATCAAGCCAATATGGTACTGGCACAGAAACAGAAACATAGATCAATGGAACAATATAGAAAGCCCAGAGATAAACCCATGCACCTATGGTAAAGTAATCTATAACAAAGGAGGCAAAGATATACAACGGAGAAAAGACAGTCTCTTCAATAAGTGGTGCTGGGAAAACTGAACAGCTACAGGTAAAAGAATGAAATTAGAACATTCCCTAACATCATACACAAAAATAAACTCAAAATGGATTTGAGACCTAAATGTAAGACTGGATACTATAAAACTCTTAGAGGAAAACATAGGAAGAACACTCTTTGACATAAATCACAGCAAGATCTTTTTTGATCCACCTCCTTGAGTAATGGAAATAAAAACAAAAATAAACAAATGGGACCTAATGAAACTTCAAAGCTTTTGCATGGCAAAGGAAACCATAAACAAGACAAAAAGACATCCCTCAGAATGGGAGAATGTACTTGCAAACGAATCAACAGACAAAGGATTAATTTCCAAAATATATAAACAGTTCATGCAGCTCAATATTAAAGAAACAAACAACCCAATCCAAAAATGGGCAGAAGACCTAAATGGATATTTCTCCAAAGAAGACGTACAGATGACCAAGAAGCACATGAAAAGCTGCTCAACATCACTAATTATTAGAGAAATGCAAATCAAAAGTACAATGAGGTATCACCTCACACCAGTTAGAATGGGCATCATCAGAAAATCTACAAACAACAAATGCTGGAGAGGGTGTGGAGAAAAGGGAATCCTCTTGCACTGTTGGTGGGAATGTAAATTGATACAGCCACTATGGAGAACAGTATGGAGGTTCCTTAAAATACTAAAAATAGAATTACCATATGATCCAGCAACCCCACTACTGAGCATATACACAGAGAAAACCATAATTCAAAAAGACACATGCACCCCAATGTTCATTGCAGCACTATTTACAATAGCCAGGTCATGGAAGCAACCTAAACTCCCATCGACAGACGAATGGATAAAAAAGATGTGGCATATATATGTAGTGGAATATTACTCAGCCATCAAAAGGAACGAAATTGAGTCATTTGTTGAGACGTGGATGGATCTAGAGACTGTTATACAGAGTGAAGTAAGTCAGAAAGAGAAAAACAAATATCGTATATTAACGCATGTATGTGGAACCTAGTAAACAGGTGAACTGGTTTGCAGGACAGAAGTTGAGACACAGAAGTAGAGAACAAATGTATGGACACCAAGGGGGGAAAACCGTGTGGGGTGGGGATGGTGGTGTGCTGAATTGGGCGATTAGGATTGACATGTATACACTGATGTGTATAAAATTGGTGACTAATAAGTACCTGCAGTACAAAAAAATAAACAAACAAAAAAAAAACAAAAAAAAGATTGTTTCAGTGAACATTAAATTCCAGTTTTGTTAATGGAGATTTGTATTTACTAAGACTCGCTTCCCAGATAGTTCCTTGCTGTTATGCTATATTTACATAGAATTTAATAGAATTATAAAAAGGACATTCTAGGTTTGTTTCTGAAGCTTATCTTAGTAATCTATCCTTGGATGAAAATCAGATGCCCCACAACATGCAACCAGTGGATTATGCATACTGGAAAAGACATATTTTAAAGGACCATCTCCAACCCAGATGGAAGGACCCCTATCATGTACTAGCTCATACACAGTGAAAGCAAAGGGAATTGACTCTTGGATTAATTCCAACTTGCAAAGGGCCCCTGCACTGGACTGGTCTATAGAGAGGATAGCTGACCTCAATTTCATCTTAAAACAACACTCAAACAGAGGGAAACTACACTCATACCAGGACGGGAAGAAGACATCAGAAGTAGACAGGTGGCCTAAGATCCTGGATCTGACTCGTATGATCATTTATAGTCTTTTCTTGACTTCTTGGACCTCTACCTATGAATCAAATGTTTTACTATCATAGGCACAATCCTATGCTAGCTTTTTTTAAATACATTTATTTATTTGTTTTTTTTATTTTTGGCTGTGTTGAGTCTTCGTTGCTGTGCGTGGGCTTTTCTCTAGTTGTGGTGAGTGGGGGCTACTCTTCATTGCAATGCACTGGCTTCTCATTGTCGTGGCTTCTCTTGTTGTGGAGCACGGGCTCTAGGTGTGCAGGCTTCAGTAGTTGTGGCACGCAGGCGCAGTAGTTGTGGCTCATGGGCTCTACAGCACAGGCTCAGTAGTTGTGGCACAGGAGCTTAGTTGCTCTGCGACATGTGGGATCTTCCCAGGCCAGGGATAGAACCCATGTCCCCTGCATTGGCAGGTGGATTCTTAACCACTGTGCCACCAGGGAAGCCCAATCCTATGCTAGTTTTAAAAATCAACTCAGTTGTTGGGTATGTGCCCAATTACCTGTGTCTAGTACTTCTGGGTTACCTTGGTGGATTTCTCCACTTCAAGGGTCTAATTGGTTGGCCCTTAGGAAATTTATTCTAGAAGAAATAAATTATAGTCCTCTTCAGGCCACTGTGGATATTACTAGGTGGGATCCCCTCACCTAGCCAATTAGTAACACCTGCTCTGACCCTGGCCATAAATATGAATTTTCTTGCAAAGTTATTCAAGCTTAGCCACAGCAACAAGCAAAATTTCAGCCAAGGAATAAAACCTCCCACAATTATGGGATGGTTTTATGTGCTTAACACCAGGCTATGTTCATTTAAGTTTTAAGGTCCCCCTTAAAGCCTAGTAACATTTGAAAATTGGGCTGGGAGCCATATGGACACTGCCAATATATAATTTCCCTGAAAGATAAGGATTAGTATAGAAGAGACTAAGTCAGATGACTTGGGGATATAGTGGGCCACACCAAATGGAAGTTCTTGGCTTAATTCCTACTCACGACTTTACTAATACTAGTAGCTATGTTATTTGTATTTTGCCTATTTTTACAAGATTGCTGTTTCTTGCATTACCAAATGTGTGACTGAGCATCCAACAAAAATATATAGCTCTGTATGAGATCATGGATTGTAATAGCGTAACTCTAGATATGGGAAGATGCCACAAGAGGGAATTTTTCCTGGACCATACAGACTAGCAAGACAGGTGCTCCAGAGACTTTTGGCTACTGTTAATAAGGCCTAGTCCGGTAACAGCACATTGAGTGGCCTATCAACAAAATCTTCACCAGACCAGGGAATGAGCATTCCTAGCACTGAGGGACAAAATGTTCATGAAATGCCTCCCAAACCATGGTCGAATGTATGAACATGAAGGGGCCCTGCCAACTACAAATTGGCACTTGCAATCTACCTCTACATGGATTAAATCATGAGCTGCTGTAGCTGCTGACCTTCAATACCCCCTGAAAGAAGTTCAGGGTGGAGATCAGGGATGAGGTACTCTGTGCTCTAGGAAAAACTGGCATAACAGGTCTTAAGATAGTTAGATAATTTCAGGAGATTTTATGAGCCCAGTTCCTGCATGTCCTCATATCTAGAAAAGCACTAAAATCCTTCACGGTGACATCCGCTCCTCATCACTAGCAGTAACCTTCTTCAAAAAATATGTGCCTGATTGCATATATTCCCCCTTCACCAAAATCACACATATATTGTCCTTCCCCCACTACCTCTTTGGAGCAGTTTCTCAGAGCTATCTGAAATGCTGTCTCCTAGGCTATAGTCCTCATTTTGTCCCAAATAAACTTAACTTACAACTCTCATGTTGTGCTTTTTTTTTTTTAGTTGATAAAGGTATTTCTCAATATAACATAAACCTCAGAAGCTATAAACTCATACAGTTGACAATGTAAAAAAATCTTTACAAAACACATGGAAAATATGGTATAGACAAAATTAAAGAAGAAAAATGACAGGCCAGAAATTATGTTTGCAGCCCTTATCAAGACCAAGATCCTATTTCCTTAATAAAGAACAAAACAGTACAAATCAAAATTCCACAAACTGATAGAAGAAATTAACCAAACTCTGATCAGACATTGAATTGGCTTTTTAATATATGAGAATTGTTTAAACTCAGAAGTAATAAGAGAAATGTAAATTGAAACTCATTGATAGCTTCTTCTTTTACATTTATCAACTTAAGAAAAAAAATGAAAAAACAACTTTGGTCTAACAGTGTATTGAGGAGAAGTGGGAAAAAGGCACCATGGTAGATTGGTAGAGGGATTAAATTTAAATAAAACATCTTTGGAAGATAATTTAGTATTATCTAATAAAATTACACATCTCATTTTAGAACAAATGTCCTTTGTTCTATCAACTATGCCTCTTGGAATTTTATCCAACAGATATACATTCACAAATTACAAAACAATACACATACATTTTTTTTTCCTTTTTGCAGCATTGTAATAACATAATATTAGAAACAACTTGAATTTCCATCAAAAGGGGCAGGTTAAATAAATTATGAAATATCCATTCAAAGGAATAAAAAATGGAAATATTTTAGGTATTGATATGACTCCATCTCAAAGACACATAAGTGAAATGTGTAGTATACTATCTTTGTAAAGAAAAGGGGGGGGGTGATGCATGTATCTGTATATATGTGTATCTATGTATATACATATCTATATATACATCTATATGTATATCTAGAAAGCATATATTTTTGTATATGAAGACAGTGTCTTTGAAAGGGTTTTGATGGAGTTTCAGTGCCAAGCTTAATTACAGAGTGTATTCCAGTGTTTCCTACCTGGAAGATGCTTTGTGAGTAGACGGAGAGAAATAGCATATACATTTCAGAGTAAGCCTGATGAGTCCAGCAGACTGTGTATTTTGTGTGTTATAATCTCCTCCTTCAGATAGTTAGATGATTCAGAAGATTTTATGAGCCCAATTCCTGCATCTCCTCATATCTAGAAAAGCACGAAAATCCTTCACAGAGACATCTGCTCACAGTGAAGTCAGACTGAGTAAAAGAGGCAATGAACCAAAAACTGTGTTTTAGTGCATGCTACTATAGCGCAAACTCCTGCCTCCATCAGTAAATTTAGTACAAGAACAAGGAAGTATAGTTGACCCTTGAACAATGCAGGAATTAGGGATACCTACCCCCTGCACAGTCAAAAATCCTCCTATAACTTTAAAGTCAGCCCCCCTATCTTCAGTTTTGCATCCATGCATTAACCAACTGTGGATCCTATAGTACTGTAGTATGTATTTATTGAAAAAAAATCTGTGTTTAAGAGGACCTATGCAATTCAAACCCATGTTGTTCAAGGGTCAACTCTGCTGATAGATCTTCCTTTTTTTAAAGTTCTAAGAGTAGTCCAGGTTGGTGATGTAGGAAGATACTGAAATTTCTCATGGACACAGGGAATCAACAAGCTATATATGAAAAAATTTTCTCTGAAAAAGACCTGAAAACTACCAGAGCAGCTCCTTCACATCAGCAAAGGAGAAAAGGGTCACACTGAGGCAGGTAGGAGAGGCTGGGGCACAATCTCACTGTAAATGCCACCCACAGCTCAGTGACCCACAATCAGCAGGGAACTCACAAACCCAGAGCTCCTCCCTGAATAGTGAAGGGTTCATACCCCACATGCAGCACCCCAACTTTAAGACCTGCACCTGAAAGATGAGGCCCCCAAACATCTGGTTTTGAAAACCGATAGAGCTTAGGTCCATGGGCTGAGCAAAGGGCTGTAGCAAACTGAGAAATGACTCTTAAAGGGTTTTTGCACAGACTCACTCACCTCAAGGCCCAGCACAGAGGCAGCTTTTGAAAAACGTCCAGACTTTATGTGAAAGAGATTCATTCGCTAATCTCAGAGTGTTGGGGAACTGTTGGGATACCATCTGGGAATGGAGGTGCTGGTGGGTGCCACTTGCATACTCTCTCTTGCAAAGCTGGTAGGTGCTATTTTTTTTTCCACTGGGTGCCATCTTTATCTTCCAAATGGTGGGGCACCATCTTTGTTCTCCCCCTCTGCCTTGCTAAGGCTAGTGGATGCCATCTTTATTTTATTACTCTAGACCTTTATTTTTTCTTACTTTTGCAGGTACCATCATCATGCTCTTCATCTACCATGCACCACAGTACCAATATCTCCTTGAGGTAAACTTTTATGCATGTCTGGTACCCTGGCTTTTAAGGCCTTAGCCCAGGGAATGTCCCTTGGTTATATGGCTCTGGAGACCAGTGGAAATGGCACTCCTGGGTCCCATGAGACTCTACCACTTGGAGAAACAGTTCTTGGCAGGCTACCACCCTTGCACTGCACTGACTGAAACACACCTTCACTCTCACATCACCAGAAAAGAAAATTACAGGCAAATATTCCTGAGGAACAAAAATAGATGTAAAGATCCTCAACAAAATATTGGCAAACCAAATTCAACAATACATTAAAAGGATCATACACCACAAGCAAGTGGGATTTATCCCAGGGATGCAAGTATGGTTCAACATCTGCAAATCAATTAACATGATACACCACATTAAAAAATAAATGATAAAAATCATACGATCATCTCAATAGATTTACAAGATGTATTTGACAAAATTTAATATGCATTTATGATAAAAAGCATCAACAAATTGCATATAGAGGGAATGCATCTCAACATAATAAAGGCCATATATGACAAACTCAAAGCTAACATCATACTCAGTGGTGAAAAGCTGAAAGCCTTTCCTTTAAGATCAGGAACAAGACAAGAGCGCCCATTCTCACCACTTTTATTCAGTATTTTCAGTGCAAGCCAGAGCAATAAGGCAAGAAAAAGAAATAAAAGGCATCCAAACTTGAAAGGAAGAAGTAACTGTCACTATTTGCAGATGACATGATGTTATATATAGAAAACTCTAAAGTCTGCACGAAAAAAAAAATTAAAAACCTGTTAGAACTAATAAATGAACTCAGTAAAGCTGTAGGATACAAAATTAACATACAAATATCTGTGGCATTTTTATACACTAATAAAGAACAATCAGAAAGGTAAATTTTTAAAAATCCCACTTACAATTGCATCAAGAAGAATAATATACTTCGAAATAAATTTAACCAAGAAAGTGAATGACTTGTACAGAGAAGGCTATAACACAGTGATGATAAAAGAAACTGAATAGAAATAGAAATATATTCTGTGCTCATGGATTGGAAGAATCAATATTGTTAAAGTATCCATACTACCCAAAGCAATCCACAGATTCAATGCAATCCTTGTCAAAATTCTAATGGCATTTTTCACAGAAATAGAGCAAACAATGCTAAAATTTGCATGCAGCCACAAACAACCCTAAACACACAAAACAATCTTGTTAAAGAAGAACAAAGCTGGAGGCATCATGTTCCCTGATTTCAAACTATATTACAAAGGTATATTAATCAAAACAATATGGTATTGACATAAAAACAGACACATAGATCAATAGAACAGAATAAAGAGCCTAGAAAACAAACCCATATAAATATGGTCAGTTAATTTATAACAAAAGAGCCAAGAATATACAATGGGGAAAAGACAGTCTTTTGAATGAATGGTGGTGGAAAAACTGAACAGCCATATGGAAAAAATGACTCTGGACCAGTATCTTACACGATACACAAAAATTAACTCAAATGAACTAAAGAGTTGAATGTAAGACCTGAAACCATAAAACTCCTAGCAGAAAATATAAGAAGGAGCTCCTTGACATTGGTCTTGGTGAGGATTTTTTGGATTTGACACAAAAGGAAAGTCAACAACAAAAAAAATAAACAAATGGGACTACATCAAACTAAAAAGTTCCTGCACAGCAAACGAAGCCATCAGCAAACAAAAGGCAATCTACTGAACGGGAGGAAATGTTTGCAAATCATATATCTGATAAGGGGTTAAAATCCAAATACAGCCATACCCTGTAGATATTGTGGGTTCAGTTCCAAAACACCACAATAAAGTGAATACTGCAATAAAGCAAGTCACACAAATTTTTTGGTTTCCTAGTGCATATAAAAGTTATTTTTACACTATACTGTAGTCTATTAAGTATGCTATAGCATTATGTCTAAAAAAAACAACATATATACCTTGATTAAAAAATACTTTACTGCTAAAAAATACTAACCATAATCTGAGCCTTGAGAGAGTTGTAATCTTTTGGCTGGTAGAGAGTCTTGCCTCGAAGAAGATTGTAATATTGCTAGAGTAACCAAAATGTGACACAGAGAGAGGAAGTGAACAAATGCTGTTGGAATATGGTGGATAGACTTGCTTGACGCAGTGCTGACACCTTCAATTTGAAAAAAAAAAATGCAATATCTGTGAAGTACAATACAATGAGGCTTGCCTGTACATAAAGAACTCATTCAACTCAATAGCCGAAAAAAAATTCACTTAAAATAGAAAAGAGCAGAAGATCTGAATAGATATTTTTCCAGAGAATATATAGAGATGGACAATAGGTACATGAAAAGACGCTCAATATTACTAATCATTAGGGAAATACAAATTAAACCACAGTGAGATATAACCTCACCCCTGTTAGTATGACTATTATCAAAAACACAAGATATAATAAGCATTGGTTAGGATGTAGAACAAAGGGAACCCTTGTATATTGTTGGTGGGAATGTCAATTGGTATAGTCACTATGGAAAACTGTATGGAGGTTCATAAAAAAAATAAGATAGAAAACTACCATATGGGGGGAGAGACAAGATGGCGGAAGAGTAAGACGCGGAGATTACCTTCCTCCCCACAGATACACCAGAAATACATCTACACGTGGAACAACTCCTACAGAAAACCTACTGAACGCTGGCAGAAGACCTCAGACCTCCCAAAAGGCAAGAAACTCCACACTTACCTGGGTAGGGCAAACAAAAAAACCCTACAAACAGAGACAGAGGAGAGGGACGAGACCGGCACCAGTGGGAGGGAGCTGTGAAGCAGGAAAGGTTTCCACACACCGAGAAGCCCCTTCGCAAGCGGAGACTGCGGGTGGCGGAGGGGAAAAGCTTCTGAGTCGCGGAGGAGAGCGCAGCAACAGGGGCGCGGAGGACAAAGCGGGGAGATCCCCGCACGGAGGATCTGCGCCGACCGGCACTCAGCAGCCCGAGAGGCTTGTCTGCTCCCCCGCCGGGGCGGGCGGGGCTGGGAGCTGAGGCTCGGGCTTCGGTCGTGAACGCAGGGAGAGGACTGGGGTTGGCGGCGTGAACACAGCCTGCAGGGGGGTAGTGCACCACGGCTAGCCGGCAGGGAGTCCGGGAAAAAGTCTGGACCTGCCGAAGAGGCAAGAGACTTTTTCTTCCCTCCTCTTTGTTTCCTGGTGCGCGAGGAGAGGGGATTAAGAGCGCTGCTTAAAGGAGCTCCAGAGAAGGGCGCGAGCTGCAGCTACCAGCGCGGACCCCAGAGACGGGCCTGAGACACTAGGGCTGCTGCTGCCGCCACCAGGAAGCCTGTGTGCGAGCACAGGTCACTCTCCACACCTCCCCTCCTGGAGCCTGTGCAGCCCGCCAACGCCAGGGTCCCAGGATCCAGGGACGGCTTCCCCGGGAGAACGCACAGCGCGCCTCAGGCTGGGGCAACGCCCAAGTGGGCTCTGCCGCCGCAGGCTCGCCCCGCTCCGTGCCCCTCCCTCCCCCCGGCCCGAGTGAGCCAGAGCCCCCGAGTCAGCGGCTCCTTTAACCCCGTCCTGTCTGAGCGAAGAACAGACGCCCTCCGGCGACCTACACGCAGAGTCGGGACCAGATCCAAAGCTGAGCCCCGGGAGCTGTGCGAAAAAAGAAGAGAAAGGGAAATCTCTCCCAGCAGCCTCAGGAGCAGCGGATTAAATCCCCACAATCAACTTGATGTACCCTGCATCTGCGGAATATATGAATAGACAGCAAATCATCCCAAATTGAGGAGGTGGACTTTGAGAGCAAGATTTTTTTTTTTTCTTTCCCCTTTTCCTCTTTTTATGAGTGTGTATGTGTATTCTTCTGTGTGAGATTTTGTCTGTATAGCTCTGCTTTCACCATTTGTCCTAGGGTTCTATCTGTCTGGTTTTTTTGTTGTTGTTGTTGTTTTTAACTTTTAAAAAATTTTTTCTATCGTAATAATTTTTTTAATAACTTGATTTTGTTTTATCTAACATTATTCTATTTTATCCTTCCTTTCTTCCTTGCTTCCTCTCTCTCTTCCTCCATTCTCTCTCTCTCTCTCTCTCTCTCTCTCTCTTTCTTTCTTTCTTCCTACTTTTTCTCTTTTATTCTGAGCCATGTGGATGAAAGGCTCTTGGTGCTACAGCCAGGAGTCAGTGCGGTGCCTCTGAGGTGGGAGAGCCAACTTCAGGACACCTGTCTACAAGAGACCTCCCAACCCCACATAATATCAAATGGCGAAAATCTCCCAGAGATCTCCATCTCAACATCAGCACCCAGCTTCACTCAAAGACCAGAAAGCAACAGTACTGGACACGCTAGGCAAAACAACTAGCAAGACAGGAACACAACCCCACCCATTAGCAGAGAGGCCGCCTAAAATCATAATAAGTCCACAGACACCCCAAAACACGCCACCAGACGTGGACCTGCCCACCAGAAAGACAAGATCCAGCCTCATCCATCAGAACACAGACACTAGTCCCCTCCACCAGGAAGCCTACACAACCCACTGAACCAACTTTAGCC